>JAUMHN010000015.1:2836421-2849410 GCA_032360265.1 Heliamphora ciliata
ATTCCGTCAATAATTAATATTTACCATATAAATAATACTGCTATCCAACTCACCGAAAATATAGACCCATATAAGATCGCACCATGTAATGAATCAAAATAACGAATATTAAATATATGCAAATTAATATTTATTTCAGGATTAAGAGAATAAGTACTATTCATAATAATCTTAGGGTGTAAATTAATTTATATAGTTAGTATAAAATTAATTACCCCAAATATCATGTTCAATACATACAAAGTATACTAGCACAGAGAGTAGAAATAATAGACGACGCTATTATCTGTTCTATGTAAACAAGACAGACCTACTAAAACTCTGTGCCACAGTCATACTGATGGTATGCCCATTTTCATCGAAACTTTGAACATAAAACTTATATTCTGCAATAACCTAAAATCTGATCTTATATTCTGTAAGAACCAAAAATCTGATCTTCTGTGTGTAAGCCGTATTCTACACACCAGATTAAATACTATACAGAATATTGGACATCCATGCATAACATTGAAGAAATGATATACATACATTGCTCATAAAGATTCTCATAAAATAAAAAATTAATTTTATTAAAATAAAATTAAATACTAAAAATATGATTTTCAGTATACCAATCCTAACAATTTCTTACTTATACTCAAAACTATACTGTCATACATCTGACTCCCATACCCTCTACATGACTATCAAAAGTCTTAGCTGGTAAGCTCTTTGTAAAGGATCTGCAAGGTTGTCTCTTGATGCAAGCTCTGTATCTAACTGAAAATCCAAGTTTGTGTACCCCGAAGGTACTAGACTGTCTACCTGGTAAACTAACATATAATCCTTAGTCCTTTTCAGGTACTTGATTATATTTTTTACCGCAGTCCAATGCTCCTGCATTGGGTTAGACTGATATCTGCTAACCATGCCAACGCAAAGCATATGTCGGGTTTAGTGCAAAGCATAGTATACATGAGGCTTTCTACTACCGAAGTAAAAGGAACCGCCTTCATCTTCTCTGTCTCATCAGGTGTCTTAGGACACTGATCCTTGGATAAAGTGATTCTATGCCTGGAAGGGAGAAACTCTTTCTTGGAATCATGCATGCTAAAACGAGTAAGGATATCATGGATATACTTTGCTTGTGATAAGCCCAATTCGATCTCGCACAAGCTTAATCCCAATGATGTGACTGGCTTCTCCCAAGTCCTTCATATCAAATTGCCCAGATAACCATACTTTAACCGTAGATAATACCCCTACATCGTTTTCAATTAGAAAGATATCATCTACATAAAGTATTTAGAAGATCACCATGCTTCTGTCACGCTTTTTGTACACACAAGACTCACCCAGACTTTGATCGAAACCATAAAAATTTATAGCTTGATCAAACCGAGTGTTTCAAGACCTCGATGCCTACTTAAGTCCATAAATTGATCTCTTAAGCTTGCACAGCATGTGCTCTTGGTCCTTTGCAATGAATCCATCTGGTTGTATCATATAGATACACTCGTCAAGACTTCCGTTAAGTAAAGCTGTCTTGACGTCTATTTGTCAGATTTTGTAATCGAAATGTGCGGCAATGGATAAGAGAATTCGGATAGACTTAAGCATGGCTACCGGCGAAAAAGTTTCCTCATAGTCGATCTCTTCTTTTTAAGTGAACCCTTTAGCAACAAGTCTAACTTTGAAAGTTTCAACCTTTCCGTCTACTCCTCTCTTCTTCTTGTAGATTTACTTGCATCCAATGGATTTTATCCCTTCGGGTTGTTCTACAAGTTTTCAGACCTGATCGGAATACATAAATTCCATCTTTGAATTCATATCCCTTTACCAAAGATCTGTATCTTTGTCTTTTAGTGCTTCATTATAGTTACAGGGCTCGGTATCCAGTTCTGTCGAGATCTTGTCAAACGACTCTTCCAAGAACATATATCGATCAGGTTGATGAACAACCCTCCCACTACGATGAGGCACTACCTGTGTCTGTGTCCTAGCAGTAACAGACTGTGTAGAATCTGAACCCTGTGCATCAGCACACTATTCTTGATTTGTACATGTCTCAATAATTCTTCCACTACGACGAGGTAATGTAATATCAGTGACTTGTGGTTCCTCTTCCGTTCTATTGGTATTTTCTCTTAGTTCTTCCAGAACAATTTTGCTATAGGTCTTGTGATCCATAATATAATTCTCTTCTAAGAATTGGGTATTGGTGCTAATAATGACTTTCTGATCCTTAGGATTAAAAAATAGACCACCCTTCGTTTTCTTATAATACCCCACAAAGAAACAGACTTCTGTTCTTGGTTACAACTTACCCGTGTTCCCTTTCAGCACATTGCTAGACACCCCCAAATCCTAATGTGTTTCAGACTAGGCTTATACCCGGTCCACAATTCTGCGGGAGTACAAGGTACTGACTTAGAAGGTACCAAGTTCAGAATATAGGCCGCTGTCTCTAAAACGAGTCCCCAAAACAAATCTGGTAAACCTGAATAACTCATCATTAACTTTATCATCTCCATAAAAGTCCTATTCCTACTTTCTGCTACACTATTTTGCTGTGGAGTGCCAGGTGCAGTAAATTGGGATGTAATTTCCACTGATGACAAGTAGAGTCCTTAAACTCTCCAAAGAAATATTTTCTACCACGGTTGGACCGTAGTGATTTGATACTTTTACCCAGATGCTTCTCTGCCTTCGCCTTGAATTCTTTGAATTTTTCAAAGCATTCAGACTTACGGTGCATTAGGTAAATGTTTCCATACCTTGAGTAGTCATCAATGAAACTGATGAAGTACTCAAAGCCACCTCTAGTTCAGATTGTCATAGGACCACACACATCAGAATGAACCAACTCCAACGATTCTTTAGCTCTATAGCCTTTAGCCGAAAAGGGTCTCTTTGTCATTTTACCTTCTGATAAGATTCACAGACTGAAAGTACCTCTACTTCTAATGAACTCAAAGGTCCATCTACAACCAGTCCGTTTATCCTTTTTAGATTAATATGACCCAAGCATAAGTGCCAAAGAAACGTTTGGTTCATTAAAGAATGAAAGTTTCTCTTATATAGTAATATAGATGTATTATTTGTTTCAGTCAGTTGCAGTATAGGAGAGATTGGAGTAATAATATAAAGATCATCCACCAATGTACCAGAATAGATAATCCGTTTATTATCCTTAATAACCACAGAGTTATTAAAACAAACCAAATATTCGTGTTTAGCCAATCTAGAAACCAAAACTAAGTTCCTTCTAATGGCAGGTACATAAAGACAATCTCTCAATATTAAAATTCGATCTCTTACCAAAACTGAGAGTGACATCTCCTACTGCAACTGCTGTTACCTTTGTATTTTTGTCCATATGCGGGTAAATCTCTCCTATCACTAAGTTGTCGAATTTTTTAGAACCCCTGCAATGAATTACAGACGTGATTAGTGGCTCTCGTATCTACACACCAGGTACCGTACACCGCTAAATATGTTTTCATAACTAGTGAACAAAAATTACCCTGTTTGTTCTACCTTTTGAGAAATACTGGACATAGCTTTTTCCAGTACCGTGTCTGGTTGCAGTGAAAACATCTGCCTTTTGGCTTTTTCACACCAATATGTGGCCCACTAACTATCCTGAAAATTGTGTCTCCCTGTTTCTGAAGCTTTTTCTTCTTTATACCTTTCGGCCCAGAGGAAAAACCCTTTTCAGAAACAAACACATTTTCTAGTATTAAATGAATACCATTTGTAGTTAATGCAATATCCAAGTTACATTTTCAATCAATAAAATTTGGTTCCATAAGTTTGTTTTCTTTGAGTATTAAAGTGAGTAGGTTGAAAATCATTTTAATCCTGAGAATCACATAATTAAAATACCGTTAATTATGATGAACAAAATTTTGAATTCGTTTTAATTTGGTTTCCTCTACCATTTTAAAATTAATTCGCCAACAGTCTGGTTACCTGAGAATAGCATGCCACGATGGGTGAACGTCTACTATTCTTCATCAAATCAGACATGCCAATTCCTTTTAATTTTACTATCTAGACAGCTGACCATGCCAGGTAAAATTAAATAGCTGATATAATTTCTGTCCAGTATATAATAGCAGTGACTCAGATGGAGAGAATACTATTATATACAGCTAAGTGTTAACCATCACCTAATCTCAAATTAATCGCTTCGCAATGAACCCTTCAGATGGAGAAGTGATCTACACTAACAATTCTCTAGAATTATCCCTAAAGAAGGTGTGTACTTGTAATACCATAATTAATCTGTCCGATGGAGAGGAATGTCTTACTGCCAACACGTAGAGTTTAATTGTATCACCTACAAACTGGTGATAGAGACTGCAAAATTTATCTGTGAATAAATTTTCTCTACCACTTAGATTTTTAAAATATTTTTAAGAGTTATAAAAAATCGTTTAATTAAAATAAATTTATTAATTTTAAAAAATACACAATCTGAAAGAATCAAATATTTTTTCGTGCACACAATTCTAAAGATTCTGATTTATCAAACCATCTTTTCGTATTTAAATGCGTAACTAATAAAATTTAGTAAATGTACAGTTTTTTCTTTAACTTTTCAGTTAAGGTAGTGATTAAAGGTATTTATTTATTTTATTTTTCGTTTTATATTTTTTAAAAATAATAATTTATTTCGATTAAATATTTTTTCATTTAATTAATTCAAAATTCTAAATTAATTCTCACGTTTTTTTCTAAGATATCCAATTTTAAAAAAACATCTTAAATGTGATATTTTGTAAAAAATAAAATATCTAAAAAAAATTTATTTAATTAATTAAAAAGATAAGTTACAATAATCTTTTTGTGAATCAACTTCATGTGTTCAAGTTGTATCAGGATTCCTAACTTGCAGTGTTATACAAATATAACACTGACTTGATCAATATTTGGCCGCCTGGGATTGCGCCGAAGTGTGCTGCGTTGGCAACCGTTACTTATTTGATCTGAAAATCACTGCTTCAAAGTCGCCGTTGGCGCAACAGAGTAGGCCCCTAGAAAACAGTGCTGTTGTAAAACAGTGCTTCAGTGCTCCAGAATTTGCGCCATAAAATTCGGAATTGCTCCACTATTTAGAATAATTGCGCCTCCTGTTTTGGAATTGCTTCAATTGTTTTGGAAAACTGTTGCGCTACTGTTAGTGCTCTGCTCACTGTTTTTAAATTAAGGAAAACTGCTGCTCCAGTTTTTGATCAATAGCGCCGCGCTTGGTGCGTTTTTTTGGAAACTACTGCTTTTACTCTTCTTTGTGGAAACCACAGCCGTTTGCTTAAAAAGAAAAAATGAAAACCACTCTGGCAGCCATTGAAAACCGCTTCAGCAGCTTGGAAGAAAAATCGTAGCTTTAGCCAACCAAACACGCCTGGGATTGTGCCCTGTTTGTCGCCACTGCTGCTTGCCGTTTGGGAAAAACTGCTTTTTGAAAAAACAGTCTTGAATTCCAAACTGAAACAGTCTTCAAGCTTTTCCTCGAACTTGTTCTTCATACTGTTCTTCGTCCTCCTTTTTTATTTATTTTTATTTTATTTTGATTTCATAAAAAAAAACTAGAAACCGAAAAAATAATTATTTACATTGATCATATGCATCCGTACAATTCACAATCAATCTATCACGGTCAACACTCGTGGTTAAAAAAATAATAATAAATTAAATCATCATCCACGCATTCAATCAAATATAAAATAAAAGATGATCATAAAATCGGGATTAAAATACCTGCAAAACAAAGTTAGCAACAGTTGTAAATCTACCCGACCCCAATAACGGTAAACAAAAAATAAAACGGCTCTAATACCAAGTGTTGGAGGCAATACTGCTAAGATCATTATTTTTGCAAACGATTTTTGGTAAAAAAAATTAACTGGACGGGCAAACGCCGACAGAACCCATATATATTTTGTCTTGAGAGACAAAATATAATATATCAATGATATGATGTCAAACTGGTTCAGCCTACCCGCATATATATAGAGCTACAGTAGGGACCTAGAGAGTAATTATAAGTAAGACTTCCAGTGGAATACCTATCTACCAGCGGTTTCTACAATTATGGAAAGACGCAGCGATTTTTACAATTTTCATAAAACGCTAAATTACAGTTCACACCACTAAAGAATTATAATTGCACCCTGACCCATAATCTCAAGACTGTCTTGTATTGAGCTCCTGTTATTAAATGGTTACCAATTCTCCCCACGTTAAGATTTTCGATACTCGCCAATTAAATTTAATTACTGACAATTTAATTTAATCGGCATCTTGATATTCTTTAATTCCTTTCGCTTAACTTATTTGACCACCGGATAATTAAATCCATCTGTAGGGTATGGCCCGATCAAAACTTATAAGTATCCTTAAGGGGGTATCGTCAATCCCGATATATTAAGACGTAAATTTCGTCAATAATTAATATTTACCATATAAATAATACCGCTATCCAACTCATCGGGAATATAGACCCATATACGATCGCACCCTCTAATGAATCAAAACAACGAATATTAAATATGTGCAAATCAATAATTATTTTAGAATTAAGAGGATAAGCACTATTCATAATAATCTTGTGGTGTAAATTAATTTATATCGTCAGTATAAAATTAATTATCCCAAATGTCCCGTTCAATACACACAAAGTGTACTAGCACAGAAAGTCAGAATAATAGACGACGCTATTATCTGTTCCCCGTAATCAAGACAGGCCTACTAAAACTCTGTGCTATAGTTATACCGATGGTATGTCTATTTCTATCTAAACTGTGAACATAAAACTTATATTCTGCAAGAATCTAAAATCTGATCTTCTGTGTGTAAGCCGTATTCTACATACCAGATTAAATACTATATAGAATATTGGACATCCATGCATAACATTAAAGAAATGATATACACACATTACTCATAAAGATTTTTATAAAATAAAAAATTAATTTTATTAAAATTAAATTAAATACTAAAAATATGATTTTCAGTATACCAACCCTAACAGAGATTTATAGAGGACATCTTGAACTAAAACATATTCCAAATTGATATTGAAAGGAT
The DNA here is from genome assembly GCA_032360265.1 of Heliamphora ciliata. NCBI lineage: Eukaryota > Viridiplantae > Streptophyta > Magnoliopsida > Ericales > Sarraceniaceae > Heliamphora > Heliamphora ciliata. The sequence goes on from JAUMHN010000015.1 coordinate 2,843,499, forward strand.
CTATTTTGATGCCTCAAACCCGAGGCCAAAAGAGACCCATTTTGAGTAAATTTCTAAAGTGCTACTGAACCGTTTTTGCTTACGAAGGCCAAATCATCTAGTTGCTTTAGGACTTAGCTAAAGTATTCTCATGAAAGTTGTAGAGAACATTTTTATCAAGTTTGTGACAAAAAACCAAAAACAAAGTCCAAGTCTAAGTACTTCAAAAAGTCGTTGCAATTTACAAATAAGTAGTTGAAAGTTATTTAGTTAAGTGTTAAGTGTTTGGTGAAGCATGTTTTTATTGTTTGAAATGATTTACATAATTTATTTGATTTAAATTATGTGAAAATGATTTAATACCATTATATGGCGAAAAATGACCTTACCATGAGATTGGGACCATGCTTTTGAATGTTGTACCCTATACTTCAAGTTGTTATACCTTATACATTAAATACTTGTACCACATGTTCTAAATGCTTGTACCTTATACTATATTGGGTTGTATGACATGCATTGTTACATACCATGCTATTATTGGTTATATTTTGGGATATATGTTGTAATGCCATGAGCATTGTCATATTGCAGCATTCAAAGCATTTTCGGGTCCATCTTGTACGAGTTAGTATCGTTGTGTTAGCATAGGCATGGTGTGTCTTGGAGTTATCACTCCTTTGGTTTTACGTCTAGGGCGTTCCTGGTATGCCGGTATTTGTGAAATATTTTTGGGATGAATTCTCCGATTTATGAAAAATGATTATGATGGAAAGTTGTTGGACACCATGGGTTCGTCGCTAGCATTCTGTGTGAGACCCGGAACATTGTAATTTTGAGATGTTTATATACGTGACGTTTTTATTCCAGTATATGATAGCATCCATGCATGGTTTATGTTTTAAAGTTGTAAAAAAACATGTGTAGATGTGTTACACGCTTTTCGGGGTTTGGTAGGTGCTCTTTTGGCTTGTGTTTGGACCAAAAATCATGTTTTACTTCACGAAATCGAGACCAAAACCAAAACAGAAATTCTAGTAGCCTTTTACTAAGGTTCGGTCGACCGGGGGGTCCAGTTCAGTCGACTGAACTAGTTTTTGGGAGTTCGATCGACTGAACAGAGGGGTTCGGTCGACTGAACTTGTGGCTGTGCGCGAGTTTCGAGGGGCTTCAGTCGACTGAAGCTGCCTCTTCAGTCGACTGAACTGCCTTTTTGGGCTGTCTATATATATTTCCAGGGGCTGGAGTGTTTGGAAAGGTTTTATTCTTCCATTTTCTCCACCTTCTCTCTAGATTTGTGGACCCGGGGCTTGGGTTTTTGTTGATTCCTTTGCGGATCCTAGCTATCGGGGCCGAGGGCTTTGCATATATCCGGACGAATTCTTGTTCTGACGCCTTTCAATTTTGAGACGTCGAGTTCTTGACTCTCCGAGGTAGGATTCTAGACCCTACTGCTGTATTAGAGTGATATATGTAATTGTGTATGCTTTCACTGTGTAGAAATGCATCAAACGCGATTTTCATGCCTATACCATGGTTTTGGGTAAACGTGGGGTTTTTACGCCTTTTCTCGGTTATATGCATGTTTCAGGTACGCGGTATTCATGTTTTCAAAAGGAGATTTGAAAACGAGGCATTTTGTGAAAATGTTGAAAAACGTGATTTTGGAGGTTTGGAGCTAACCCGCGGGGTTGAATCTTACCTTTTAAACGCTTTGTTGGAAATGAGTTTTGATCTCCACTTTGATGGATGGGATCTCTTTTATACATGTGGTGTATAAACTGTTTTGTGGGTTTTTAAATGTTATCCCTAGATGTACCGTGACAGTGGGTTTGGTTGAGTTGAGCTTCCATTGCTCCGTAGTGTCAATCCGAAAACGTGCGCAGCGTAGGTGCTCTATACCTTCGGGTTAGTCCCCGTAATTAAGTGTATTGGGTGCTTTGTACCCTCAGGCTCAGGTCCCGTAAATTAAGCAGTCGGTACTTTGTACCTTCAGTCGTAGAAATCCGTAAATTGAGTGGTTATGTAGGTGCTCTGGACCCTCGGGCGTGACCCATAAATTGAGTACGTTGTTGTGACTCCGTATAGAGCTTGTCATTACCAAGCCTGTGGGTTCAGGGTAATGGATGAGAGTCTATAGCTGTTACCTTTGTCTGTAGGGTAGAGTCGGTACATAGGATTTTATTTACATCTTTTCTCCTCGGTTGCGTATGGCCCGAGTCGAGCTTACTGTTTGTTTACAGCTTTCTCCTTAACTGTGGCTTGATATCTATTAGGATGATATGCATAGTTTTAAGGATGGAAATTGTGGATTTTATGAGATAAAACCATTTTTTAGGCCCGTGGAGGCTTGATGGAAAACTGTTGGTTTTTGAAGAGAAAAACCTTTTTGGCTTCCGTGGTTGAGCCCGTGTGTGTGATTACATAGCCTGTGTTACAGCTTTACTGTCTATGTTCTATTGGGTTTCGGCTCACGGTGTGAAAATTTTCTGAAAAATATTTTCAGGTGATCATGACGAGTTGACCTAGTTGCAGAGGTGATGGAAGACTTGCTGTAATTTTCTCTATTTTTGTACATGTACTTTTACATGTAATGCCTATGATGGCCAGTTTTGTACGCCTTAAGGCGATACTATTATTCATGTATGGGATTGCATGATTTACAATTTTATGAGAGTTGAACTATGGGAATTTTATCCAAATGTTGTTTATTTTGATATTCAACTGCAAAAGAAACCTATTCTTCATAAATGGGTGTTTTGATGGGCTTTCGCGTGGCCCAGATGTCGGGGCGTGACAACTTGGTATCAGAGCTCTGGGTTTGAATACCTATGAGCCATGGAAAAGATGGTACATCACCTTGTGAGAATGTATGTGTGTTTGATTGCATGTGTTACAGCATTTTCCTAACATAGCATGGTAGCTTGTGGTGTATACGTGGCTATGGAGGTTGGACCTTAAGATTGATTAGTCTTGCTTTCGGGCGTTTGGATTAACACACTTGGGAGCCATGTTAGAGACGCGTTTCGCGGACGTGATTTCTAGCAAGTAATCTAAGTAGGTTATCCAGATAGACGAGTCCTTCTTATCGGTTCTCCTCGGTATGTGAGATGTGATGACATGATATTACGTGGCTATGTGTTAGCATGCTTATCTGTCTTTTACGTTAGCAATAACATGTTGTATGAATTCTTATCCTGTTATGTTGCTTTCCTATAAAGTTATGTCCACGCGAGGAGGACGAGGCCGAGGTTGAGGCCGTGGCCTTGGTTCTGGCCAAAGGGACGTTCCAGTCCTAGATATTGGGGATGCTAATGCACCCCAAGGACCTGTTGCTGAGGAAGATCTGTTGCGTGAGATGGTCGGCTCCATTCGGCAACTGGCTGAGGCTTCTAGGGGGAAAGAGACCATACCTGAGCCGAGGGCGATGGTTGAGATGCGTGAGTTTTGCCGTCTTGACCCTCCTACTTTTTCTGGGGATCCTAATCCCACGGTTGCCACTGAGTGGCTGGAGCTGGTTACCAGGATCCTTGACTCGCTTCAGGTCGAGGAGGATGATCTGAGAGTTATATGTGCCACCATTCAGCTGAGAGGGAGTGCTCACATGTGGTGAAAGTTCGCCAAGACCACAGTGGCAGACATCTGGGATGCATTCACGAAGGTATTTCTGGAGAAATACTTTCCAGCGACTCTGAGGGATCGCTACAGAGAGGACTTCCTATTTCTGACACAGGGGACGATGACAGTGCTTGAGTACGAGGCTGAGTTTACTAGCCTGTCCAGATTTGCACAGGAGATTGTGCATACTAATGAGTTTCGTGCAAAACGATTCGAGAGGGGTTTGAGACCTGCTATCCAAGATGCACTCAGGCTGTAGGTTTTTACAGAGTTAGTGTAGACCGCCATGAAGGTGTAGGATACTCTGAATGAGACGCGCTGAGACAGAGACAATCGGGGATAGCAAGGTGGGGGCGCTCACAGGATCAGGGGCGTAGGGAGAACAAGCGTCGACGGACATCTGGTCCGAGTTCTCACCCGGTGGGGTCGTATCCGCTACAGTCTTCTACATCCAGGACTCCCGTAGCTTCAACGGGAAGGTCGGATCAAAGGGCTGTTTGTTATAGATGCCAGCGGCCAGGGTATCGTGCAGCGGAGTGCAGGAGTGCAGCGCCTATTCAGGCCCAGTCACAGTCACAGGTGCCAGAGAGAGGATCACCGATATGTTTTGAGTGTGGGCAGTCTGGGCACATCAAGAGAAACTGTCCTCAGGGAGGGAGCATTCAGAGTACAGCAGGAGCACCAGCTATTCCATCAGGCCAGGGGAGACAGATGTATTCACAGCCTAGAGCTTAGACGTTCCGTTTTGCTGAGGGAGGAGCTTTAGTGCAGTCGGGCAGGCAGTCGGCAGTGCAGGGCCATAATGGATCGGCCAGAGCTTACATTCTTGTAGAGCCCAGTTCTTCTAGAGCACCGGTTGGTCCCGATGCTGCTGTTACCACCTCCGTGATCAGAGGTACTCTTCTAGTCTTCAGATCATGGGCCAGTGTTCTTATCGAAACTGGAGCATCACGTTCATTTATATCATCTGCTTTCGCATCTGCTTTGGGGTTGCGAATGGACTGGTTGGATAATACCTTGTGTGTAGAGACCCCGGTGAGTAGGAGTGTGAAGTTGAGCCCTGTCTGTAGATCTTGCGTGTTGGAGGTCACCGGTCGTTGCTTAGACTTTGACCTTGTTATTCTAGACATGACTGCGTTCGACGTCATTCTAGGGATGGACTGGCTGACCACCTATCGTGCCTTCATCGATTGTGATCGACGGAGAGTGACAATTTGTACACCGGCGGGAGATAGTTTCTATTTTATGGGAGACCGGGACGAGGGTTTGAGGTCTTTACCAAGTACTGTGCGGAACCAAGGCAACCTGAGTTTCCTTTTCTCAACTCTTATGTTAAACGAGGAGGTCGGAGTTCGAGGAGAGTTACCTCTAGTGGTGTGCGACTATCCTGATGTCTTTTTTGATGATTTGTTCGAGTTGCCACCGAGCCGTGAGGTAGAGTTCTCTATTGATCTAGTTCTTGGAGCTGCTCCCATTTCTATACCATCTTATCGCTTTGCACCCGCTGAGTTGCGTGAACTCAAGGTGCAGTTGCAGGAGTTACTTGACAGGGGGTTCATACGCCCGAGTACTTCGCCGTGGGGAGCTCTTGCTCTTTTCGCGAAGGAGAAGGACGGATCGTTGCATTTATGTATTGACTACAGGAAGCTGAATCAGGTGACAGTGAAGAATAGGTATCCGATGCCGAGGATAGATGACTTGTTTGATCAGCTGAGGGGTTTGAGTTGCTTCTCGAAGATAGACTTGAGATCAGGATATCACCAGTTGAGGATTAGGGACGAGGACATAGCGAAGACTGCTTTTAGGACTCGCTATGGTCACTACGAGTTTCTAGTCATGCTGTTCGGTCTAACGAACGCGCCTGCTACGTTCATGGGTCTGATGAACCGGATCTTCCATCCTTGGACAGTTTTGTGGTGGTGTTTGTAGATGATATTCTGATATATTCATCCACTAGAGACGCACATGAGGATCACCTGCGGATCGTTCTATAAACCTTGAGGGAGCACTGCTTGTACGCAAAGTATGAGAAGTACGAGTTCTAGATGACTGAGGTGAGATTTTTGGGACACGTGGTGTCTACTGACGGAGTAACCGTGGATTCGTCGAAGACAGATGCTGTGACAGGTTGGGAGCGACCGAACAATGTCTTCGAGATCCGTAGCTTTCTGGGCTTAGCAGGGTATTATCAGCGGTTCGTGAAGGACTTTGCTAGACTCGCTGCACTGATGATGCGTATGACGCGGAAGGGAGTTGTGTTTGCTTGGAGTGAATCCTGTGAGTCAGCTTTCCAGGAGCTGAAGATGAGGTTGACT
>JAUMHN010000015.1:2857559-2869102 GCA_032360265.1 Heliamphora ciliata
CCTGAGACTGCCATATTGTTACCATGATAGTTAACGGTCCTGCAACTTGAGGACTGGTGTATCTTGACATGCATATGTAACATTACAGTATTTAGATACATTTACAGCCTATAATGGTTACATTTCTCTTTTAGAACTCGACACAATTGACAAGGTAGAAAGTTTTATCAGGATTCAAGAAATAGACCCTTTTGCGTTGATGTTCAATTAATAGTTGAGGTACCTATACCTATAGATGTACAAGTGGCTAGCAGTTAATTGGGCTTCATGGTTTATGTGATTTCCTTGCTGAGGACATAATAATTCAGTTAGGTGGACATCAATGGATTTAAACTATTTTATTTTCTTCTATTACTCTTCAGATTTGCTTTGAATTATATCAGGAATTGCTCAATGCTATTCTCCCTTGTATGTTTAGATTTTCCATTGGTAAGATGTTCTCTCGTATTGCATCTGTGATTGACTTTGGTTATAATGCTTTTCTATTGCAGTATCGACCCAATTTTGCTGATGCATGGTCTAATTTAGCCAGTGCATATATGCGGAATGGGAGGCTTAATGAGGCAGCACAGTGTTGTCGCCAGGCTCTTTTATTAAACCCTCATTTGGTTGATGCACACAGTAACCTTGGGAATCTGATGAAAGCTCAAGGATTAGTGCAAGAGGTGTGAAATTCTCCTTTATGCCTTGAATGATGTTAGGTGTAGAGTAAAAGGGTGTGCTTAGATCCCTTTTAGTTACTTTGTTGATCAGTTTTGGAGCACATGATGGGATGGGACATAAAACACAGAATATGTTTGGCTTACTATTTTCAAAATCTGTTTTGGGAAAAACTAGAAAACAACCCACTTTTTGGTTAAAATAAAAAAGATTTTTTTATTTTTCCAATACTGTTTTTGGGCATAAATGCAAACTAAATGAAAACGATGTGTTTTCAAACTGTTCATTGTGTTTGTTTCCAAAAACATGAAAAAGGAAAATGGAAAACAAAAGCGAAGAATGAAAACTATACCGAATAGAGCTTTAGTATCTTGTTCTCTATTTCTGCTGCTGTCATGATGTTGACTGTAAGTAGTATGCAAGTGAAAAATCCCATTTGGGTTCTCATTTGTTAATTTTCTTTTGGCCAGATTGCATTTGCTGATATTTCAGCTTTATTAGTCTACTTGGATTCCTTGTGTTTTAAATGGTATGAGTTGTGCTTTCTAGGCATATAATTGCTATGTTGAAGCTCTCCGTATACAACCAAGTTTTGCTATAGCATGGTCCAACCTTGCCGGCCTTTTCATGGAAGCAGGTGATCTTAACAGGGCTCTTCAGTATTACAAGGTTAGGAATATTAGGCAGTTCAGGTGATTTACTCTGGTTTGTTTTTTATTTGGTTTCTAAATTCATGCCGACAGCTGAATATAATTTTGTTTACTTGGATTTAATGGAAGTACTTATTTCCAGGAAGCAGTTAAGCTTAAACCATCATTTTCAGATGCCTACCTGAACCTGGGCATTGTTTACAAGGTAAGCTCTTATGTACTGTGATAATATGATTGGGTAGCTGCAAATGCCAGGACAGGAATCTGGAGAAAAACAAGATATTTTCTTTTTCATTTTGCAGGCTTTGGGAATGCCTCAAGAAGCCATTTTGTATTATCAGCGTGCTCTTCAAGCGCGTCCAGACTATGCTATGGCTTTTGGTGTGCCCTATTCTCCGTATTATATGTGAACATTTATGTGTAATGGTGCAGTTATAATTAGATTTATCCACGTGCCAGATAAGTGCTTATCCATTGGCACTTATGATCCTAAGGTTGGACCCTAATAATTCTTATGGATGTAGTCATATTAGCCTTTCTGATGTCAGATCTAATGCAAGTTGACCTTGGAAAAGTAGCGTCAACCAATTGGCGATTTTGCCTCGAGGGGGCGTGGCAACAAATATGGAAGATTCAAATCAATGATCATCATAAGTAGTTCGGCTTTAGCTATAGTACTGATGTATGGTCTGATTAATTGATCAGGACATGCTATTCACTCAAGATCATGTTCAATACTGAGTAGTATTTAGAGTGAATAACTTAGTTTTATTGGTAACCCATTATATTAATTTATAGTTAGCATGAGTGGCTTGGTGGTTTGTTTTCTATAATCGTGAAACTTTGTGGTCAAACAAACTGTGCAGGTAATTTAGCTAGTATTTATTATGAGCAAGGGAAACTGGACATGGCGGTACTCCATTATAAACGAGCCATTGCTTGTGATGCAGGATTCTTGGAGGCATATAATAATTTGGTTAGGCTTCTATATCTTTTTCTAATTGATGGTGTTTGCAGAGTGTTCAATTTATGTTTCCTTAAATTTGACCTTGTGAATTATTTGTTTTTTTGTTTCTGCTGTTGCAAGGGAAATGCACTTAAAGATGCTGGCAGAGTTGAGGAAGCAATTCACTGCTATCGCGTAAGCTCTATTTTGCTCTAGTTCCTTTTGTTTTCTTACCTTTGTTTTTGGTTTCTTGGCCGACGAAATCTGATTTGGGTTGTTTCTTCTGTGCAGCAATGTCTGGCTTTGCAACCCAGCCATCCACAAGCACTTACTAACCTTGGAAATATATACATGGAATGGTACACACTTAAAGATGGATTTTTGAGTTTCTTTTTTAATAAAATATTTTTATTTTCTAATTTTTCTTTCCATGATAAGTGTAAGCATTGTTAGTTTCTCTTAAATATGCAAGTGGTATCCAAGGAAGAGTTTTTTGATCTTGTAGGAACATGACGAGTGTTGCTGCACAATGTTATAAGGCAACATTATCTGTAACTACCGGACTGTCTGCACCTTTCAACAACTTGGCGATAATCTACAAACAACAGGTAGTGCCAGCTGGGATCCTTCCTTTCTGTTTCTTTTTTACAAAATTTGAAGATGCTGGAATTTCAGTATTAGCACAGAAAGGATATGGTCATGTTTGGAGTTCAAGATAAAGTTGGTTGGACTGGGCTATAGTTCGAAAAATATTCTTATCCCATGTTTGTTTGCTTAAAGTATATTCAGACCAATTATCCCAGTCGGACTCCATGTCCTTCATACATGGAATAACCCGGGTGGAGGTGGAGGCGGAGGGGGAGGGGAGTGGGACACGGAGTCCTGAGATTAGGGGGCTGTGGAATTAAGTGTGAAACATTAATTTTACTCTTCCTATTTAAATATTGAACCAAAAATTAGTTTCATCTTTTTTTGCTTCTTCTCTGTGAATTTTTTTATTTTCTATTTTTGTTCCATTTTTTTTACTTTTCAATTTTTAAATTTCTCTCTTTTTTTACTTCTTTTGTTCTATATTTTCACTTGAATTAGTAGGATTAAGTTTTAATATTATTTTTTTACTTTGCAACATTTTTTTTGAGGAATTACTTTGCAACATTATTAGTGTCGTTTTTTAGTTTTATATGTTTTAGCTCTAGGATTATCTATTTTCTCATTTTTTTAACTCTTTGGTCTTATTTGAAATTTTTAATTTTTGGTCTTATTTAAACTTTTTTATTTTTAGTCTTATTCAATAACATTTCAATTGTTTTTGCTCAATATATATACAACTAGATATCCCACTACCAAGTTATGTAAAATAAAAAGAAAATTATTATTATGCTATATTCCAAACTCACTGTAAACAACAATGACGTGGGTTTTACCAACCAATAAATAGACTCCTAAGTCAATTTTTGTAAAAAAAATGGCAAATATAAATTTTCTAACAAAAATAGTTGGACCTTGTAATTACAAAGCAATACAATTTTTAAATGTAAGAATGATACCAATTTCCTTATACAGGGACTTTTTTGTCATTATATTATTATTCCTAAATAATTCTTATCAAAACAAACAAAGAACTGGATTAAGTTGCTAGTGATAGCTATTTATCCCATGGAGTAAACAAACACAAGACTGGATTAAAGTTGAGATATCTAATCTAGGGTATTGGGTATCCTGGGGCTATTAGTCTTGAGACTGGTAATCCATGTTAATTCATTCCGAAGCTCCAAACATGGAGGATTATACAGGAAATAAAAGCAATAGTATTATTTACTTTGGAAGGAATTCTGATTGAGAAAGCATTATGATGTTTCATTAGCATTGAAAGGATATAGATTATTGTATAGGAAATAAAATCGATAGTATTATTTACTTTGGAAGGAATTCTGATTGAGAAAGCATTATGATGCAGACAACATATGGAATTAGAAAATTATATTATTTAGATCTTATTTAGGATATTATATTATTTAGATATTATTTTCTTTTTTTTTTCAGTTAATTAAGATTCTATATGATTTTATTTCCTTTAATTAAGGATTCAAGGTTTTATTTTTAATTAGACTTTAAGCTTATAAATAAGATGGTCCTCCAATGTATTGGGCAGATTATTGATGAATAAGATTTGAGTTTTTAAGTTTAGATTGTTAAATTTTAAATTTGTTTTCTTCTTTTTCTAGTTACTAGTCCTTTAATTGCTGGGCGTTTGGCATCAATTGGTTTCAGAGCAAAAATTTGATCTAGCTGTTGTTCATTGCCGCCTTCTCCACTACCAATAGTTGCTACCTCCACTCGCGAATTTGCCTCCTCATGCCGCCACTGCTGCCTTCACTCGCTACCGTTGCCCCAACGACCCCCACCACCAGCTACCAGCATAGGCGACCTTCAAGGTCGCGACCACTAGTCGAGCCATCGCCATGGTCCATTGACACCATTGCCGCTTTGCATCGTCACTGTCGTCTTCAGTAGCCACCATTGCTGAAGTCCTTCGCCGCTGCCATCCCTCGCCTCCGTCGCATTCGTCATTGCTGCCTTGTGCTGTCAATGCCATCACATAGCGCCGTCGCTACCTTTTCCTTGGATCGTCGACACCTCCAGTCGCGATCTCCTTACGCGAAGGTGACCGTCACCAACCCAGTTGCCACTGCAGCCATCTACCATCACCGTCGCCCTCCACCCTTGCCATCGCCGCCGCCCTACACCCTTGCCTGCGTCGTCGCCCATCACCCTCGAAACCAAACCTTAGTTGCCCCCTCCCTTGTGCGTTCACCACAACCCAAATCCCTAATCTAGTAACCCAATTGACCCTATCCAGCTTCAAAGCCCATCGATTTTACGTCCAACCAGCCCATAACCAAACCCTTATTTTTTTTATCCATACCCAACCTTGACCCCAATAAGCCCAGCCCAAAGAAATTCAAGCCCATTCTTTAATTTTCCAAACCTAGCCCAATATCCCTTAACTAAGTAAGCCCAACTCATTTTATTTCCCTTCCAACCCAACTAAAACAGTCCAGTCTACTCAAAGCCCCAAAAAAAAAAAAAAGAAACACTATTTTCTAATTTCTTTTGTTCATCTCATTTCTCTATGACGTCTCCACATTCTACTTCTGGTAAATCACTTAAACTTTCTCAACGTTGTTTGTTGCCACGTGAAATTTTTGCCGTTCGCCAAAAAGAATTTACTTTTACGACATGAAATCTTGTCAACTCCCATCAAGGGGTGTTCAAAAAATCGTTGAAACCGTTAAACTGGTCCAGACCGATCCAAACCATATGGTTGGGTTCGGCTTTTTGGGTTCCAGATTCAAATAATTAGGAATCATTCTTTACGGTTCGATTCACAGATTAAAATTCAAAAAACGCATGAAACTGATCCGAACCGATCCGATGTTACCTATTAATACTATTTATGTATTATGTATTACATATAAGGAAAACTTAAAAAATACTATTTATTTTATTTTACATCTTTTTTTAGTTCCCTTTTATTATTTATTTATTTTTATTTTTTTTCATAACGTCGTAATATTATATAATTCATACTATTGATAATAGATGAAAACATAATAAAATATAATTCATAATTTATAGAAATGGGAATCTCTCTTTGTAAGAATATTAAACAAGTGATAAAATAAAATATAAAGTAAAATAATATAAATAAAGAAAACAAAAATTTAATAGAAAAAATAAACAAATGAATATACAATTTGTTTTACATACAATAGGCGACAAATACTTCTCATTAGAACTGTAGTTCAAAACTGGAATCAAACCGTGCTGAACAAATTGTATATTTATTTAGTGCTTCCACGTCTACACAACCTAGGAAACCCCTACGTGCACGGCTTTGAGTCGTAAGTTTATTTATTTATTTAAAAAAGAAAAAAGAGTCCAAAAAAAGGAGTAAAAAAATGAGAGCTAGAAAAATAATGAATAAAATAAAAATTTAAAAAATAAAAAAGGAAAAAGAGTCAAAAACAAGGAAAGAAAAGAGAGTTAAGAAAAAAACGGGGAAAAAAAAAAGAAGTGGAAAAAGAAAACAAATAAATTTCTTTGAAGAAAACATGAATACCATTCATAAAAATTCAACAACAATCTAATACAACAAAATTCTAGTGTCGCTAATTATTTTGAAAGGTTCAAAAATTCATAAAAATTGTTAAGACACTTGCCTTACACCATGTAATGTTGCTAATTAATTTCTTTTAAGCTTACGTCAAGAAATTCAAGGTGAGATGTTGCATTCTTATAATGACTTAAAAGATGTTTATGAGGATGCTTTAGCGGTAGAGGTTTATTAAGAGGAATATGCAAATTCTTTATTCTAAAGTTTTTGCATGTGATGCACATCTTACCCTGCATATTCCTTTACCGCATATATCAAATCAGAGCTATCTTGACAATCTTGAGTTCGTAGATGCTGCCACACCTACTCCTCAAGCTCTGACTGTGCACAACATGCCGCTACAACAAGTGCTTCCACCACTTGCGGAGTCTCTTCAGCATGAGTATAGAGTTACTTTATCTTCTTCACCTACCGACCAAATTGATTTTGTGGGTTATGAAGCCTTATTTGATGGATCTTGTCAAGAGTCTTATGATCATGTTTCATTGGCGCATCAAGAATCGGAAGCCGTTGACTTATTCTCACTATTTGCTTATCTGGTATGGTCGCATTCAGTACTATCAGCCGAACTCGAGGACGAGTTCTTTTTCTCAGTGGAGGAGAATAATGCGGATAACATATGGAATTATACAATTATATTGTTTAGATATTATTTAGGATATTATGTTATTCAGATATTATTTAATTTCTTTTCTAGTTAATTAGGATACTATATGATTTTGTTTCTTTTAGTTAAGAATTCAAATTTTTATTTTTAATTAGGGTTTAAGCTTATAAATAAGATGGTCCTCCAATGTATTTGGTAGGCTATTGATGGATAAAAATTGAGTTTTTGAGTTTAGATTGTTAAATTTAGAATTTCTTTTTTGTTCTTTTTAGTTACTGGTCCTTTAATCGCCGGCCAAGCGGCATCACATTATGATGTTTCTCATTTTCCTTGCGTAGGTTTTAATGTTGAGTGAGTGCTGACTTGTTTTATGCTTTCCCCCCTTTTGATTGCAATGCAGGGAAATTACACAGATGCTATATCTTGCTATAATGAAGTTCTGCGCATCGACCCTTTGGCAGCTGATGGACTTGTCAATAGGGGGAACACATACAAGGAGATAGGTAGGGTCAATGATGCAATTCAAGACTATTTGCATGCTATTACCATTCGGCCAACCATGGCTGAAGCTCATGCAAATTTGGCTTCAGCTTATAAGGACAGGTATACATTGTCTTCAATTGCTATAGGTGCATGTTCTGGACTTTATCTTTGATTTATGCATATAAATCTATTGTACATGTTTCAATTCTTGAATTTGGATAACTTGTAGTGGGCATGTGGAAGCAGCTATAAAAAGTTATAAGCAAGCATTGGTTTTGCGCCCTGATTTTCCAGAAGCAACTTGTAATCTTCTACACACCTTACAGGTATATATTGGTTTAACAGTTTAAAGTTCAATCTAGCATATGAACCTAGGAATGAGATGCCATAAAAAGCACTTCCTAATGAGTAAGAAATGAGGATTGTTATGTGGAGTTTTCTTCAGATATATTTATGTAGTTTTGAGGTGTTGATGGCATAGCCGTTGATTGGTTAGAGAGCCGTTATCCTATTTGGAAGCCTCGAGCTAAGCCCAAGTGCCCGATGCGAGTTAATAAGCTCTTTTGGTCTAATAATTGTTTGTCGTAGCTATTTAATTTATTTAGAATTATTTAAATTATTTCCTTTTCGTTAAGATTGTTTATTTTTTAATTAAGGTGTTATTTTTTATTATTTTTTTGTTTAGGATTTTGATTATTTTTAAATTAGGGTTTTAAACCTATAAATAAGAGGTTAACTGATGTATTAATCTAATTTAAATTAATAAACAATTGAGTTTTAAGGCTGTTGCCTTTGTGTTAAGGTTTTGATCCTTCTGCGCTACCTTTCTCCATTCTCATCCTTTCCACATGTTGTATCAATTTGTATCAGAGGTTAGGCTCGAGATTCCATATCTCCTTCTCCTTCTTTGACTGAACCCATAGCCAAAGAAGCTTCTACTGTCGTATCGCGGTCAGTATCAGTTCTTAGCCATCGCCGTCGCCACCGCCACCACCAGTCATCCTTACCTTGCCGGCGATAGCCTCTCTCCTCGCCAAGACTTGATCCTTTTTCCTCGCTAAAACCCTAGACACCCTCGTCGAACCGTAGCCGCCACCCCTCCTTCCTCGCCAAAATCCTAGACATCCTTGCCGAACCCTAGTCGCTACCCCGCTCCTTGTTCCTCGTCAAAACCCTAGGTACCCTCGCCGAACCCCTAAGACTCGTCAGCCCTCGCCTTGCTATTGTCGACCTATCTCCACCTCGTCGAGATCCAATCACATTGTTTCTCGCTGGAACCATAACTGTCGCCTTTTCCTTCTTTCTGTACATCATCTCCACCCAGTTTCATAAACTTAAGCCCATGAACCTTTTTGTTTTTAAAAAATTAGCTCAAATTAACCCAAACATAAAAACAGTCCAACCCATTAATCTTTTTTTTTAATTATAAAAAATGAGCCCACTCAAATAAATACAGTCTAGCTTTCATGCAACTCTTACGCCCATTACATCTACACCCATTGAAACGAGTCCAGTTTAGCCATAAATAAGAAAACCATATTCTTCATTTTGTACCTAATAGCCTAGCCTAACCTAACCATGGTTATCAATGCTGAGTTGAATACCAAAGTTGAGATCTTAGATCAAGAATTTTAAGAAATGCAGAGAGCTCAAAAGTAGATGGCTGAAGATATGGCATAGTTGCGAGCCATGTCAGACAAAATAGTTGCCACCCTTTTAGAAGATCGAGGGACTAAAGTGGCTACCACTGGTGGAACTTTCAGTGCTCGTCCACCATAACTTTTTGCAAACCAACACATGACAGAGGATTCACAACTAACTGAAGTAGACAGAGGTGCCAAGTTAGAGGTAATATACTTTATTGGGGATTACGATCTAGAGGTATTCTTTGATTGGTTGCATAGTATAGAGAGCTTCTTCTGTTGGTATTAAATGATTGAGAAAAGAATGTTACTTTTCGCTGAAACAAAATTGAAAGGTACAATTAGAATTTAGTGGACAAAAGTATCAACACGGGTACTATACATGGACCGATATGAAGATTTTTTGAACTTGCTATTTTGTGCCTCCAAGTTACAAGCAGCAAATTTATTTGCTATTTACTTAGTTGGCACTGGAAAACAAGTCAGTTGAAGAGTATACCAGTTTGTTCGACAAATTAGCGACTAGATATTAGTTTTTGTGTAGTGACCATGTTATGATCTCTATGTATCGTTAGGACTTGAATCCTCAAATCTCTTGTGGTTTAGCTGCTAGCAGACTGTACCTAATGGCAGATGCAGTCCAAGTAGCCCTTTAGATGGAAGATGAGGTCAAGAAAAAAGTTTCAATGCGTGCACCAGCCGAACTTTTTACGGAACTGAGAGGACTTTCATGGAGCCCATTAGTAATGAGTTCTCTAAGCGTGCTCCCCATGCTACTCCCACTTTCTCCTTGACTACTTTTGGAGGTAATACCGTTTGTAAGTACTTTATTACTTGTCAAGTGTTTGGACATCATGCTAGAGAGTGCCATTTTCTTAAGATTAAAATGCCTATTAAGTCTGTTGCTATACTGGAGAATGAAGAACTTGTGGAGGCAAAAGTGTTTGTGAACACGAAGCTTGATCACAAGATTGTTGAGCCCCTTGACCCTGTTGATCCCTCTTCTAATGAGGAAATTCAAGATGGTACTCTGGGTTTTATTGTTAACAAGGGAAAGACACTATTATTATTGTATATTAATCAAAAGGCTTACTATTAATGATGGATTACTTGATATATATAAAGAAATCAAAAAACCCTAATTATGTAAGAAATACTAAACTATCATTTAGCTAAAATTAAAATAATTAAAATACACTTTCGCACCTCCCCTCAAACTTATGCGAGACCGAAGAGCAGCGAGAGTTTGGCTAGCAAATAAAGAAAACGAACCGTAGTGAGTTTTTGTGAAGAAATCGGCAAGCTGCAAGGTGAACGTGAAAAATGGTAAGTAAATAATACCCAACTGAAGATGATGAAGAACGAAGTGGCAATCAATCTCAATATGTTTCGTACGTTCATGAAATACAAAATTATGAGCAATTTTGATGGCACTCTTATTGTCACAATATAGAGAAGTAAGAGAAGTGGATGGGACACCCAAATCAAAGAGAAGCCACCGAAGCCAGATAATTTTAGCAGTTTCATGAGCCATAACTGGATATTCAGCCTCCACAGTGGAACGAGCAACCACAGACCATTTCTTACTCTTCTAGGAAATAAGAGAGTCACCAAGAAATACACAAAAACCAGTGGTGAACTTGCGATCAGAAAACGTCACCAGTCGAGTCAGCATCCGCATGTGTGGAGAGTCGAGGATGTAGAGGACAATAACAAACTTTGCAAAAAAGCGTGCAGGATGTAACAGATGATACAGAGTAAAGCTGCCCAGTGGGTAGAGCGAGGAGCTGAGACAAACTGACTAATAACATAAACAACATAAACAACATAAGCTATGTCAGGGCGGGTTACTGTGCGATAGACCAAACAGCTAGCCACCACCTGATAAAGTAAAGGATCCTCAAGTGGCACATCATCAGTGGAAGAGAATTTAGCATGCAATTCAATTGGAGTGTCAACAATTTTATTATTGGTGAGGTGAGCAAGGTGAATAACCTCATGAGCATACTTAGTTTGAGAGAGAAGATAACTCTTAGGGGAAGAAGCCACCTCAATGACAAGAAAATGCCGAATAGGGCCCAAATCTTTCATCTTAAAATTCCGAAAGCAATGTTGCCTGACTTTAGAGATAGTGGCAGAGTCAGAATCAGTAATAATTATGTCATTCACATATAAGAGTGAAAAAACGATACCAGCAGAGGTATGGCGAATAAAGAGGCTCGAATCATGAGTGCTAGGATGAAAACCAATCTGGGTAACAGTAGATTGAAAACGGTCATACCAGGCACGAAGAGATTGTTTTAGACCGTAAAGAGCACGATGGTGATGTCAAACCAAACCCGAGGGATGAGAGAGATTCGAGGGAGGATGCATATAA
>JAUMHN010000015.1:2971456-2992489 GCA_032360265.1 Heliamphora ciliata
AGGCTAGGATAAAGCCGAACCACTATAAATCTCTGGTGTCTGGTTCTATCTCTCTATCCCTCATCTTTTAATACTTGTATTGATTTCATATTTGCATATCGTGCCTTATTGCAATATTAAAAGATTTCTAGAAATATAATTAAATTGCTATTTAATTTTTAAAAAATTTAATTCACCCCCCTCTTGGGTTGCCTAGATCTAACAATAAGTACGTGCTCAATGATTCTGTGAGGTACTTTAACAGATCGATCGGTTAGTTGAAGCGTGACCGATGTCGGTTTGAGCTCACCTAACCCAAATTGCTCATAAACTAAGTAGGGGAGGAGATTGATACTAGCTCCTAAGTCGAGAAGGGCACGATCGATCGAGTGGTCGCCGATAATGCATGATATGGTAGGAGTACCTGGGTCTTTGAGTTTGGGGATGGTGCCGTGTTCTATAACAACACTAACCTGCTCGGTGAGGAGGTTTTTCTTCAGGATGTTTGTCCTGGACTTACGCTTTTGGGTACAAAGGCCCTTTTGGAATTTAGCATATGAAGGGACCTGCTTTATAGCGTCAAGGGGTGGCAGGTTGATTTTTACCTGCTTGAAAAGATCGAGCATGTCATCGATCGTGACTCCCTTTTTATCGAAAGGTGGAGGCCTATTGAGGCACGTGGGAAATGGAGCTCGAGGTTTGAAAAGAGGAGGAACAAGAGCCATTAGTGGCTCATGAGAAGATGTCGAATGAGGTGCTGTGTTAGCCGATGCTGACAGTGTGGGATATGAGGAAGGAGGGTTAGTTTTGGAGCCATTAGACGACTCTGGGTTACGAAAGACTATGCGTGGTGGAGGCTTCTCGAGACGAGTCTCAAGCTTTCGTACATTCCTCAGAATAATGACTACCTGTGACCGCTCGTGGAAACTATTATTAGGAGTTGGCTGGCTTTCTACGGCAAACTAACCCTTAGGATTAGCAATTGGCTGACTGGGGAGTTTACCGTCTTTACGGCGGCTCATAGCGGCAGCTAGCTGGCCTACTTGTGTCTCTATCTTAGCAATAGACTGAGAATGAGACCTCAAAAGTTGAGTCCTCGTATGCAGTTCTTGTAGGGCTTTCAGAACCTCGTCCTCGAACGCAGTGTTCCAAAGAGGTGGCTGAGGTGCGGTTTAATGGACATGAGGTGGATAAGTTGGCTGACTGTACCTTGGGGGAAAGGCTAGTCTTGGTGGTGGTGCTGACATGTTACCCTGATTGGGTTGTCGCCAGGAGAAGTTTGGGTGGTTCCTCAAACCTGGGTTATAGGTGTTGGAAAAAGGATCATTAACTAGATGGGAGAAACCTTGGGCTGCATTTACTTGCTCTTGCACTAACTCAGGGTACTGTGCAGTAGATGGGCAGTCAAAGACAAAGTGGGTCGGGCTGGCACGTAATACACGAGGGCCTGAAAAGGTGGGAGGTGGTGCAGCAGGTGCTGTGGCTGGACCATTAGACAAGAGCTGACTCAGAGTCTGTGTCAAGGTGAAAACTAGGTCGAGAGACTGTGAAATTTTGTATATGGCTCGGGATTTTGAGGTGGAGGAAGCTATAGACCTATCAGTACGAGAGGTGGAGGCTTGGTGTTAGGAGTTTTCACTTAAGCTTTCAGAAAGACTTCAGGCCACATTCTCGTTTTTCAACATGAATGTTCCACCACAAGAAGCGCCAACAAACTGACGGTGTTGAGGTGTCAACTCGTCATAGAAACACTGAACTAGTTGCCATTTTGGCACCTAAAAATGAGGACAAGCTCTAATAAGATCCTTAAAGCATTTTTATGTCTCGTAGAAGGTCTCGCCGTCGAGTTGAGTGAAACTCGTGATGGCGCATCTAGTTTGGTTGGTCTTGCTTATAGGAAAATATTTTTTTAGGAATTCCGGTTGAAGTTTAGCCCAAGTGGTGATGGTGTTCGGTTCTAGAGAATTTAGTCAATGTTTGGCTTTATCCTTGAGGAAGAATGGGAATAATTTTATTTTAAGGGCCTCGTCAGAAAAGTTATTAATTTTGACCGTTGAGCAAATCTCTAGGAATTTTATCTATGTGTTTATATGGGTCCTCATTACCAAATTCACAAAAAGATGAGACCATTTGAATGATGTTGGATTTGATTTCGTAGTGTGTAGCTCCAACCGTAGGGGGCTAGAAAAAAGAAGGTGACACATACTCCGAAGGAGTGAAATACTCAATTAGTGATTTTACATGGGGGTCGTCCTAATGTTGGTCTGCCATGGTTGTGGGTGTGGTGTGTGATGTGAGTGAAGCTCGTTGAGTCGTCTGAAAAGTGCGTTCAATTTTAGGGTCAAAGGGAGCTAACACTGGACAGATAGATCGACGACCGAGCATGTACAACAGAGATACTGGGGAATGGGCTACAAGGCCCCTAAATCTAGTTTTCTCTAATTTAAAGTAAAAATAAAAATTTAAAACTCATAGTGCGTGGACAAAGATGATTCTCTAGTTTGTCATTGCGCCTATTCGTTTCAAACTCTTACTGTCATCAATCTTCAAAAAACCTAAAAAATCAAGAATTATAACTCACTACAGTATTGTAAAAAATTAGAAAATCAAATAAAAAAATATTTAATAATTAAACCGTAGTCATAAGTTAAGTCCCCGCAACGGTGCCAAAAATTGATTCGTATTGTACTGTATCAAAAATATTTATTTAAAAATCTTATTTAACAATTAACCCGTAAGATAGTAGCTAAAGTCTAAATATTGTTATCAGGAATTTAATGCTATTATGATTTATTTATTAAATATTTAATTAAGGATTTTCTTTGTGAAAAAGGAGTTTGATTTAGATCAAAATTCTAATTAAATGAAATAATTACGAAATCTGAATTAAGAGTTCAAGTGAGAAAGATATTCATAAGGGTTATAATTCTTCCTAGCCAATACTTCTAATTTATCTTTAATTAATTTAATTTAATCCTATCACGACTACAAGACCAATGAAAATTTTCAAGAGAATAAGCTCAAATCCAAGCCTGGCATACTTATCAAAGTTTATGGTACAACTCAGTTGGAGCACGATCCGTCCTAATAAAGTATCTCACGTTTGAATATCGAGATGCAGATATAACAGTTGTATGATGTTGCTTTTACAATTACAGAAAATAAAAATGGAACTAAATATGTAAATTAAAAACTTGTTGATCAAAAGTCAATGTATCAAATCACATAATGAATTGAATCCAAAATAAAGAATAAACAAATGAGTTTGAACTATTCCTAAAAATACCAAACTAGGGATTCATCATCCCTTAAGAATAGAAAAAGCTTAGCCACTTATGTTGCGATTAGAAAGCATGAAAAGTTGAAGAAGATGTGAGCCTCGAGTCTTCGTCTTTGACTTCTCGACATATCCCGAGCCTTCCAGATTGGCCTATTTGCTTACCTCAATCCTCCGTCTTCTAAAATCAAAGATGATTCAATTATGAACAGGCCACCTATTTAGAGGTGAGCTTTTCGTCAGACTTCGCAGTGCTATAATAAAACACTGACTGCGCACCCTGTCCGAACACTGGTCATTCCGTTCGGACGGTTTAAGGTTTCAACCGAACGCTGGTGAATTCTGTCCAGACGATTTTCTTTCTGGACTAGTTTTGTGCGGATGCTCGCCCGAACGTTTTCCTCTCAGTATCTTTTTCGTCCAAATGTGGCTAAAGTCCGTCTGGATGCAATTCCTTCTATGCCACTTCCGTTCGGACGCTGGAGTCGTCCATCCGGACGCAACTTTCTCTGAAATTTTCATTTTGTCCCTTGCCTCTTTTGTTTGGTCCCGTTTTACATAATTTTCTCCTCTAAGTCAATCCCGTCGGTACTGATGATAAAAACACTACAAAATAAGTTATTAAACATAAAATTGAGACTTAACATAGTGTATTTTGAGAAATAAGATCAGCACTTTTATGTACCGATCACTAACCAATTCTCATTTCTTTTCATTTTAAATTTATTTTGTTTTCTTCTTATTTAAAATTCAAAATTTCTTTTTCTCTCATAAAAGTAAAAGTATGAAAAACATATTTTTAATATGTAGACATATATACATGCTAAAAAATGTAGTTAATTTAATTCATTTAAATTTTAATTACATATATTTTTGTTGTCACTTATAATTGAAATTAAAAGTGATACTGATGAAAATTATTTTTTAATACATTGTTACTATAATAATTAAGGAGAATGACAACTATCTAAATTTAATTTTACAATAAAATTATTTTTAAAGTGCCTTTTAGGCTCAAGTTGTTGCTAATTTAAATACATAACATGTAGTGTACTCATAATTAAAAGAGTTTGGCAGTAAGTTCTTTTAAAATTTGAAAATTCGTCTCTTTCTTAAAGGAGTTCCAAAAATCTATGAGTAAAAATAGTTATACAAATGAACAGAGATTAACTTGTATTATGTTCTTTTACACCCTTTTAGATGATCATCAACTGCGTTAGATTTCAAGTACTAAAGATAATTGGCCATGTTTGGATAATTGCTTATTTACTTATTTTAATTAACTTATTTTCGTTTTTAGTAAACTTTTTTCATTGTTTAGTCAAATTATTATACTTTTCGATTCTTCTTATTGAGAAGAGCTGAAAAAATAAATTTTTTTGAACAAAATATAAAAAACATTCAGAAAAAAAATAAAAATTAGTCAAAATAATCCATTAAGCCAAATTTTATGTTGTTATTTTCGTATTTAGTGAAATTTTTTTATCTTTCGATAAAAAGTTTTTACTTTTTCGGTTTATCTCATTAAGACGATTTGAAAAAATAAAAAAATTAGTCAAAAGATGAAAAATGTCAAAAAAGACAAAAATATGCAAAAAAAACAAAAAAATTAGCCCAAATAGGGCATTGTAAGAACTTTGTGCTTAAATAACTCCCTAGACAAATTCTTTTAGTGTAAATCTTAGTATTGATGCATTTAATTTTCCGTGTGCTGTGGTAGAGTACTTGTGGGATTATATTCCACATGATTTTGAGGGTGAAAATTAAATTATGATTTTGCATGGTGCTAATATTATATTTTCATTGGTGGCAACCTTTTTACTTAACGTACTAAAAAGCAGAATAAGTATATTGAAGTTGATTGTTACTTCATATGCAACTTATTAACGTAGAGACATATTATTACTCCTTATATTCGATTTGCATATTAACTCGATAATATTTTCAATAAACCTTTAGCTCATTTTTCTTTCCACCACTTGTCCTTCAAATTGGGTATGATAGGTGTCTATACCCTAGGTTGAGGGGGGTGTTAAAGGGTTTCATTTTCATTTTTTTATTATTTCTTCTTGTTAGGGGTATTATTGTAATACCCATCTTGGTGTGTTTTACATAAATAGATGTGGGGGGAAGAAAACAAATTATGTTCCCAAAATCTTACTTTCGTTCTATTCTTCCTCCTCCATAGGTTCTCAAGGCTATTCACTTTTCTTTGATTGGTAAAAAAAAATTTTATATTTACCACCCAAACAGGAACATCTTTGGCCTTATACTTTAGGGGAGCAAGGCTAAATCCAAGCAAAATACAATTAATAAAAAATTAACTCAAGGAAGCGAACATACAAATAAAGACAGGAAAACAACAAAAAACATAACACCATCTCAAGCTATTCACTTTAACTCTTTCTTTCTATTATTTTCATGTTTTGTTATTTATAATGTCTTTAATTTCATATTAATTTTTTTAAAAAATAGAATTTTGAAGGTTTTATTCTAACATATCATAGCCTCACTGAAGTCGCAGAGCTCAATTTTGAGAACTATGGTGGTAGGTAGGGTCCAAATGAACCAAATCAAGCCTAATTGAGTTGAGCTTTTTATGAACTTGAAGAAATTTTAGGGTGTTCGCACTGCTCGGTCTCTCCAATAAAATTGATCACTCTTGCTCAAGCTAGGCTTATTTAAAAATACAATGTTCAAGCTTGGCTCGAATAGCATAAATGAGCCAGCTCAAGCTTGAGTTTAAGCTTTCTTCTTTTTTAAAGAGGGGCCAAATCTCATAAAAGCCATATAAATTTTCTAATATACATGCTCTTAAACGAGTTCAAAGAACTTTCTATTAAGTTGAGCCAAATTATGTAACGAACTATTTATAAGCTTATTTTGGCTGAGTCAAAATTACACAACTAAAAAATAGAGTTTTTGCATCGGGATAATGACGTCTCAAAATGCTAAATTGTTGTCACATATAGTATTTTTGTCAACTTTGTGTCGACAAATGAGGGTAGTAATTACTAGGGTTTCAAAAGAGTATTTGCGTTACTTACCATCTCATAAACATTTGCGTTGGCAAAACGACTTTTTGAGATGGCTTGAAAAAGGTAGCAAAAATATCAAAAAATTGTTCATTTTGTGTCGAAAAATATGTCGTCTCAAAAAAGGTATTACTTAAGATAGGAAATATGCCATCTCTAAAGGTATTATTTGCAACGGAAAAATGCAATCTCAAAAGATTCTATTTGCAATGGTAATGAAATCGTCTCAAAATATTCAATTTGGATCATCAAATGAATTGTCTCAAAAAGAAATATTTTGCAAGAAATCTATTTGTGTCTGAAAATTTGGTGTCTCAAAAGGTAAATATTTGTGTCGGAATTTGTTTCGATGAAATAAATTTTTTAAAAAAACTTATGAAAAGATTAAAAAAAATCTACTAAATACGAAATAAAGAAACATAAATCCATTTTAGGTAAATTTTAATTTTTTTAAAATTTTCCTTGATAAGAAAAATTTAAAATATAAAATTTTTATTATTTATTTATTTATTTTGGATTCGTTTCACGAAATAAGTTTAAAAATAAATTTTTTATCAAAAGATAAAAGACCTACTAAATAAAAAATAAAGAAATATAAATTAAGTTTATAAGTTTATTTTAGGTAAATTTTAACTTTTTAGTTTTTTATCTTTCAATATAATTTTTAAAATTTTTAAAGTTTTCAGCGATAAGAGAAATTAAAAAAATAAGATTTTAATTAATAAAATAAAAATATTAAAATAAATAAATAACATAAAATAAACTAATCATAATCATTATTAGATCTTTATAAAATTTCACAAATACATCGATTTATTTTAGACTAATTTTTTTTACAACGGTAAAAACCGTCCGAAATGATTACTTTTTAGCGTCCATTTATTTACAATGGTAAAATACTATCTCAAATGATTCATTTTTGTGCCCAACATTTGACGACGGTAAACACCATTTCAAATGAGTTATTTTTTGCGTCAAGTTTTTGCATCAGTAAACAAACCATATATAATGCCTCAAATCTCAGGAACATTAAAACTTACATATAATAATAGAGTTAGAGCTAACAACATGAATTATAATTAAAAGATAGATAATATAATCATAAACAGCACAAATCTTGGCAACCATCACCAAAACACTAGTACAGTCGTCTAGAAAGTTTTTTTTTTTTAAAATGAGGGTTACACAATAGATAAGGAGTGCTAACTTTTACAAAGTTTCACAAAAAACAAAAAAGACCAAAAAAGAGGTAAGAATTGGTTTTCTTGAGCTCCTCCGAACTCCTGATTTTCTAAAAAATCTTTCATGGCAACAAAACCCTTGTCCTCACTTGTGACAACAACGCCATGAGCCGAAACTCAAAAAAAAATTCTAAAAAATCTTACTAAGCTTTCTCAAGATATAATCCAATCCAAGTCACCATTCAAGAACATGATAGCATATATAAATGTAAATTAATATTCAATGAATAAGATGTTGACATGATTTAAAGTAAAGATGATGCTTTTTATTTAATTACTAGAGTAGATTTATTACTAGGTCATTCTACGTTTGCCCAACAAGGAGAACTATCCTAACCCCGATCAACAAGTACACAGACCAAGTCTACTGATCGATGTCTGCCCTCCTTCAGCCATGGTGATGACTTCGTAGTCAAATTAAATATCTGACAGGGTCATCCAAGGGGCAAGGTCGTGGACCATGTCATCACATCGAACCATCGAATCTCAGGTCAAGGTCAAGTATGTGATCACGAATATTTTAATTCCGAATTAACCAATTGTACACATACTTCACTGTGAGGTACTCCCTCGTGCTCGAAGTATAAGTCATGGCATAGAACCCTTTGGATACCTTCCAAAATTATTATGTGCATTTAGCACTGGGGTACTTCGCCGAAATCACAGAACAAGTTCCACATGACAAATTCCAAAATGTAATACAACCCTAAGGTTTATTTAATTCTCCTTTGTAATTTAGGTGATACTCATAATTTTCAACCCCATTGATGATGAGATGTATGTAAAGTTTAACTACTTTAATGCATAAGGTACAACTATTTTAATGCTCAAGGTATAATATATGTGAAGCACAATGCATCACCTATGCAATGCACAAAGTACAACTTATACATTGCACGCTTTCAAATCACAACTGAAATTTAACAATCTTAAATAGCATGCCTTTACAAATTATAACATAGCATACTCAACTTTTGTTAACATTTAATTTACATTTAAGCTCACCCAATTAACAACTTGGTCTAGGTAAAATTTAATAATTTAACAGAATTTTTAACATGTTTTGGGGCACCTTGATTTCATTGAAAGCTGTAATTTTTGGATATGAACAAGAGTTGAAAATTTCCTACAACTCTTATGAATAACACTTCTTTAATTACTTAATAAAAATAGGTAATTTATATGTCACAAAGTTAAAAGACAAATTTTCCCTAAACCAAATATTAAAATTCCTAAATTTGGTTTAGTTTAGAAAATTTGTTTGGGGCGTCAACTGAAATTCAATTACTTTGATTTTTTGATATCTGATAGATCAAAATGTCCTCTAAAATTCCTATGAAGAACACTTAGCCTAGTTTTTAAGAAAATATTTGAGTTTTAGCCCTCACAAGAAGATATGTTCAGTTAGCATTTTTAACCCCGAATTTGAGATTTTCAAATTTAAAAATAGAGAGTATAAAAATACTTTAAGGAATCAAATGAGCTTCAAAAGTCACGAATTTTGGACAAAACCTAGATTATAATGTCCCCTATTGTTTTAACAAAGAATACATTTTTGATTAACCACTAAAAATAGGTGAAATGACTCTCACAAGAAAGTGTGAAGGAATATGTTCAAAGAGGCAGATTCAGTTCCCAATTTTGAAAAATAGATTTGACGTATCAAACAGTGATAAATTTTTCTCATTTTTTGTGGCTAAATAGAAAAATGTACAACTTTTGTGAAGAAACCATTTCGATCAAGCCTTTAAATTAGGGTTTTGGCCTCTGCAACAGAGGCTGGTAAAAAATCGCCGCATTTTGAAAGAAATGCAATATCTTATAAACTTACACGCAAATCACTTCAAACAAATTTTAGATGAAATATAAGATAAAAATCTAGCTCTGGACATAAAGCTTGAAGTTATGATATTTTTCTATAATTAATTATGAATTTTTAAAATTAGGTCCAGAAACATGAGAAATGCTATAGACTTTTTCTAAGCTACTTAGGCCCCGGTTGGAATCAATAAAAAGCTAGCTTTTTTCTAAGAAGCCCAACTTTTAAGCTGATTTGTTTAGCATAATAAGCTTGCACGGCTTTCTAGGCAACTTAAAAAAAGCTAATCTTTTTTTCTTCTAACATCAATTTTTTTAAATTCTCCCAAACACTATCACTTTTTTTATTCATTTTTTTTAAAAAAAAATTAAACCTCTTAAAAGCCAAGTTTAAAAACTATCCCAAATAGGCACTTAATCTTAATTTTAGTAGCATGCATGCATACATGGATCCACATATTTTTTGACATAAACTACATTAAACACATAAAAATCAAATTCCAGAAACTTCACAAAGATCAATTTGCATGTATCCATAATCACAATTTAAACACAATTATCAATAAAACCAAAATAGTCCCAAATCCTTGTTCTAACCTACTTTTAGCTAACTTTTGATTATGGTTTTGATTTAATCTCTTAGGAATGGTGGTCGGAGGTAAGATGAGAGGGATTTTCAAGGGTTTCTTATAGATTGATTAAGATGAGAGGGATTTTCAAGGGTTTCTTAACTCAAGAGTTGAACTTCTAGGATTGAGGGTTGAAGGACTTGGTTTTATTGCAAGATGTTCCCTTTTTAAATTTCTCTTCTTCTTCTCTCCTTTCTTCCAGCACTTAGCTAAATTATTAAGTTTCACAAAGGCCTCAAGTGGCCGGCCATGGTGGAGATGAGGGAGCTTTTGTAGCCAAATTTTGTAGTGGGAGCAATCATTAGGCGGTGGCAAATCAGCCCAACGCATGCATTGCATGCAATGGGGCTTGAGGTGACTACACACTAGCTTGTGTGTGAGGGCTTTCATGGGAAGTTGGCCGGCCAAAGGGAAACCATGGGTTAGGGTGGTTTTTGCTATATTTTTGTGTATTTTTAGGGTCCATGATGGTATAATTACATTACTTTGTTAAAGAAAAATGCTCAAATATTGGCTTAATGCATAATTTTAGTTACTTTTTCTATGGAATAGTATAAAATTAGTGATTTTATGATTAATTCACAAATTTTATATTTTTTACTTATTTTAGCATCATTTAATTGTGTATATGTTGGGACATGGGGTCAAATTAAGCTTTTTTGCAAAAATATATCATTTTGACTTTTAATTAGAATTTGGTATACTAGGTTTTAATTGGTTTAATCTAGGTCTCATAAATCCTATTTTATAGTTGCATTTGTTCGTATATTTATGTTTGTTTACTGTCATGATTTCTAGATTTGTTGAGGACTTAGAGTATGGGAATTTGTATTAGGACATAAAATGCATGATTTAAATAAAGAATTATTTGACTTGTTACAATCCCATGGAGTAGCCGGCCATGGGGTATTATTGTTTTATTTTATTTTATTTTATTTTATTATATATATATTTTTTAGAAATTTTAGGATATATCTAATTTAGGGTAATTTTTAATAATTCTTTTAGTGAAAAGGGGTCAATTTCCTGTCTTAGGGTTTCGATTCTAAATTTCGACTCTAGATTTAGCTTTTTAGAGTTTTTAGTCTCACTCTAGTTATAAACAAGTAACTTAGTCCCTATCAATTTATCATTGCTAATTGTGTGTATTAAAACTGGTCCTTACACCGTCGCAAATAATTTATTTTTGCTATCATCTTGTTACGACGAGAAACAACGACTCAAATAACCCATTATTATGTTTTTTTCTCAACGGTAAATAAACCATCTTAAATGGTTATTTTTTGCGATAACTTTTTACGATCGTCAAAAACTGTCTCAAATGACCCATTTTTTGAAACGAAAAATTATAAGAGTCGCAAAAGGTACTATTTGAAACAGTTATAATCACCTACACAAATAGTTTTGACACAAAAAGTATTTTTTTTTTGTAGTGTTATTCAAACTACACTTGTTTAACAAATTAAATAAGCATCATGAACATCTCATTTATTAAACGAAGTGAACTCGAAAGAGAGTTTAATATAACTGAGTCACTAGGGACAACATATTTCAAAAGGTCTCACAAAATTAAACTAGAAAATTGATACTGTTAATAATTTTAATTTAGCATTTGAAAAAAAAAACTTTGAAGAAATTCTATATACAATTGTCATCATTGATGTTAGAGAAACTATTTTGTTAGAATCTCAACATGATTGGCTGAGTCTTGGAAAGGTTTAATTGAAAAGAAAGAACAAGAACTATATACTAATTAAGTAATCTTAACTACCAATCAAAAGTATGGAAATGACAACAAATAAATAATGACCATATGCTAATATTCCCTCATTATTAAGTATATGCTCAGGGTTTAGCAGTTTATGTTTTGGTCAAATTATTGGATCCTTGAAACCCAAAAGAATTTTTATGGTTAATCTTTTTTTTTATATACATATATTTCAGGGCCGGGGTTCAGAATCAACTTATGTACAATTTGACTAATCTCTAAAGTAATTATAGAGTGCTTTCAGAGTATATCATACAGCAAGTCCACATGGTACTCCACCCAATAAAGTGATAAATTTTACGGTAAGAATATAATAATTCACTTTTGTTAGGTGGTTAGGAGATAAAAAGTGACACGCATTCTATAAGATAAAATTATTTATTTGTCTAGAGCACCGTATAGTAGTATCGCCGACGGGAGTACCTAATAATTTGCTTATATGGACTACCCTAAAATGTTAATAGCATTTATAAGGTTTTGAATTTAAGATCTTATAGGGAACAAACCCTTATGCTCTAAATGTTAACCACTAACCCTATCGACTTGTCAACTTTAATAATTCTAATTTAACTTCTGTATTAAAAAAAAAACTGTGATAATATGCAATTTATCTGCATCTGGTAAGATTTGCTTTTGAAAAGGTTTAATTAGTTAATATATTCTTTTAATTGGAGGTTATGTAACGACCAAATTATCCCTCTCATTTAATGAATAGATGATGATGTCCAACTCCGATTCCCTCTCTGTTCTTCTTTTTTTTCTTCTTTGTTGAAGGAAAAGAAAATAACTTTTGAAGTTTTTTTTATTTAATGCACACAATTTTTAAAGAAAAATAACTATTAAAATTCTTTTCCGATCCCTCTATTTTTCTCTTTTATTAAATTTCTTACTTGTTAACTACTTAAAAAAATTAATTTTTAAATTTTTTTCTGATGACAGTTTTTTTTTTTCTTGTCATCGGCAAGATAAACAAAAGTCAAAATTAAACTTGATGGTTTAAGCAATCTAGAACAGTTTCCTGGCGAATCCACCCTGGCACCGCTCCATCCCACTTGACCATATCCTGAATGGACAATGCGTATTGCGCTAAGACATGCGCTACCGTCTGGGTATGAACTTAAATAAATACCTTTGAAATTTGCCACTCAGTGCAACAGTATCTTCAATTACTGTCCCTAGTCTAGCTGCACATTGAGTTGTCCCCTGGATCATTTGAACCACTCTGTTTGCATCCCGTTCTATTTCTATATAGTTCAAGTTTTTTTCAAGACACCAAGCAGCCACAAATCTGAATGCTAATGGCTCCATCAGCTCAGGTGTTTCCGATCCTGTCCATGGTATAGCAGTAGCAAACAAGACAGTCCCGCTTCAATCCCTCGCGACCACACTGAAACCCTTACGCAAGCCCTTTCAATCTATAGCGCCATCAACGTTTATCTTGATGTTAGGGTTTGCCGGGCTCGTCCACTGCTCAATGGGGTTTGGTAGGTCCTCTCCCCTTTGTACTTCCTGAGTTGGAGATGATGTAGCACTTAGAAATTCTTCATGCTTCATCAATGCTTGCCCTAGAATTGTTCCCTCATACCGCCATTTCCGATTGAACAGCCAGTCATTCCTTGCTTTCCATAAGTGCCAGCAAATGTGAGCTACCATGCCCATGATCTTGTTCCTCTTTTTCCCTTTTAGCTGATTTCCCGAATTTTCCCACTAATTGCCAAAACAAGATGTTTGTAGGGTTTCTGGCCTGAGGCGAAAAGGAGATAAGGTCCACGCCTTTTATGCTCTGCTACAACGAAATAGTGTGTGCGAGATCGTCTCTTGTTCAAGGCCACAGATGTGGCATGTTGCATCAGCTCCCAATATCTGACTAAGTTTAAAATTAACCGGTAGTATATCCCTTATGCATTTCCATAAGAAATGTTTTATCTTCCCTTTAATGTGCAAGGTCTATGTCCACTTCCAACACTCTCGATCGGCGAAGATTCTGCTTGGCTGACCTATTCTTTGATCGGACGAAGCCCTCTACTCCAGCTCCTGTTTCTCTTGTACATAAGCTAACTTAACCAAAAAAACACCCGAGCTTGTGTGCCTCCAGTAGAATTTGTTCTCCACCCCCCCCCCCCCCCGGTTTGGCTGATTGGGGTTTCAAGGATCACCTCTGCATCTCTTATATTAAAAATGGCCTTTACCAATTCTGCATTCCACTGGTTTCCATCGGGATTCATTAAGTCTCTGGCCACCTAAATCCCAGTCCCCATCGGCTTTTAAGTTGTAAGCTTTGGGGTGTGGTCATCAGAGAGCCATGGGTCTTCCTAAACCTGAATCTGTTTCCCATTGCCCACTCTCCATATAGCCATACGTATGGTCGTCATAGTCGTCTAAAAGCACATACGTATGGTTGTCTGCTATGGTGGAGCTTTCACTTAGGATATGTCACTCTTTAACACCATACAGATTTTGGTCTAATCGCTCCCCACAGCGCCAAACCCAAGTCTCACAAGATAATCGCTACTTAAGCTCCTTCTTAAGAGTATCTTATTTAGCACTATATAGACTTCATTGAGATGTGGATATACTCCATGTTTGACTTTTCAATCTCATCTTAGCGCTTGCTATAGCGACATTTATAATTCAAATGTTGATCCTTACTGGCTTTCTAAGCCTCAAGGAGATCACATTCATACAACGTATGTGATCATTCTATGTCTCATCCTGCTTTCTATCTCAGCGCCAAGGCGATTGCCCATGTAAGGGGGCCAATCAAAAGCCTAGTGAAATTTTCTTTTTCTAAGATATGTGCACAAATTAAATATTATACTAATGAATGTAAGAAAACAAATCTCATCACTGCATAAAACAAAATGTTCAAAATGTGTCCATCAAATACAAACATATCGAATCTTACATAACTCCAAACCCTTAACATGTATGTGAAGGATGTCTCTAGTAATGAGTTTGGTTAGAGGATCAGCAACAATGTTGATAGAGGAGATGTCTTAGGACCACCTGTCCTTGCGCAATGATGTTATGAATGATGTGATAACGAGTATCAATATACTTAGTTCTTCTATGGTACTTAGAATCTCTTGCATAAGCTATTTCTGTTGTGCTATCACAATGAATCATAATAACATCATTCAAATGTCCTGTTATGATCAAGCTTAGCAAGAATCTCCTTAACCATATTGCTTCTTGAACATTAACAGTATATGCCACATATTCTGACTCCATCATGGATAAAGAAACACACTGCTACTTCTTACTACACCGAGAAATGGCTCCTCCTCCAAGTATAAAGGCGTAACCAGAAATTGATTTACGCTCATCTCTATTAGCAGACCCATCTATATCACAATATTCGGCTAATCTGAGGGTGCCACCTTGATAGCATAATGCGAGGTCTGCAATCCCTTTCAAATATAAAAAAATCCTCTTAATTGCTGTCCAGTGAACAGCACCAGGATTACTCTGATATCGGCTGACCATACCAATAACAAAACATATATCGGGTCGAGTACACATCATAGCATACATTAGACTACCGACTCCAATTGCATAAGGAACATTTGCCATTTGTTTCTTCTCTTTTTCTGTTTTAGGATTTTGGTCAATGCTAAGAATCTTACCTTTCCCCATTGGAGTGTCAATGGGTTTAGAATAGTGCATACGAGACCGTTCCAAAATTCTTTTTGTTAGCCCAGATTTTTTTAATTAGATTTTAATGATTTTCACAATTAATTTTCTTAATTAAATTGATTTAAAAAGAATATATTTAATTATTTTTAGAAAGGTAAGTGTTGATACCTCATGACAAATGAGTCGACACCTTATGCCATTTGTACTAACTCTTTGCATCAAATGGGTTAACACTCAGTGTTTTGAATTAGTACGTTTTATGTCGACACAAATTAATTTTGAGTCGACACCTTAAGATAAAGTACGCTTGAAAGTCTCAAGTGTGTCAATACTATTGAGAAATTGAGTCGACACCCTAACATCTTTGTCTAAGATATTTCAAGAATTCAGATGAGTCGACACCACTCTTTCAGTATTGGACTGAGATTCATTTTGAGTCGACACTAAAGTGTTTTGAATCTACACCAAAATGATCCTTCGGATTTTAGACTTTGAATTTTTGGGTTAACACCAAATTCACGTTAGTCGACACCAAAACACCATCTGAGAAACAAAATGAGTTGACACCACAGAGAAATGGGTCGACACCAGAGCTAAAAGTCATTTTTCAATTCCAAGTTAAAAAGGGGTCGACACCAAAGTTTGTTGAGTTGACACAAAGTTTCCTCCGAAAGTAAAAGTTTTGGGTTGACATCGAAAGTAAAAGTTTTGGGTTGACATCAAACAAAGTTGAGTCGACACCAAAATAGCCGAGACTGATTGTAATTTTCTGAGTTGACAACAACGAAGAACTAAGTTGACACAACCACTTGAAGAACCAAGCTGTAGATATTTTATGTTGACACAAAATAGTTTTGAGTCGACACTTGCAACAGATTTCAAATCTCGCGCTGGTTTCAATAGTTAGATTTCAGAGTATTTATTGCCTCCACCAACCCACCAACGGTCATTTACTTCAGATGGTTATATAAGGAGTTAATTTTCAGAGCTTAGAAGATCTTGACACTGTTCTATTGCATGAATCAAAAAACTCAAAAACATTGTTCTATTGCATGAATCAAAAAGCTCAAAATCTTCAAGAAATCATTTACTGCTTATTAAACATCTCCAGTCGATTTCTCTCTCTTTGTTCATTTATTTTCAATTATTTATAAAGAGAGTGAGTGGGTGAATATTTGATTCCCATACATTTATTGTAATAGAGGATGAGTCACTCTTGGTCCTTTAAGAGAGTGAGTGATACTCTTTAAAGAAGAGCTCAGGAGATATTAAAAAAACTGGAATTATTTTGTAGGATCTTCTGGAGGTTGTAAAAGGCTTTTGAATGCACATGTGAAGCATTCGATCCTAGTGAATATTCTCAAGGAAAGTCTTGAGAAGTGGACGTAAGCTTGAAAGAAGCCGAACCACTATAAATCTTGGTGTCCGGTTCTATTTTCTCCCCTTAACTATTTAAATTTCTTCATTGCTTTATTTCTTGATATACTTGCTATTTTTTCTAAGAAATTAAAAGGTTTTTAAAAATATTTTTAAAATTATTATTATTATTTTAAAACCAAATTCAACCCCTCTTGGGTTGTCTGAACTAACAATTAGTATCAGAGTTTAGGCTCTTATTTTTTACTTAACCATTTAAGAATTTTTATGGCAACCACTAATACCAGACCTATTCAGTCAGAAGGACAGCCCACCAACAAACTCCCTTTGTTCAATGGAACAAATTACAATTATTGAAAAGATAGAATGAAAATCTACATTCAAGCCGTATACTATAATCTTTTGAGGGTTATTATAAATGAATCCAAAAGACCAACCAAAACTGTTGAACGGGCATCTATCCCTAAACCTGAGAGTGAATGGACTGATACTGATATAAGAGAGATACAAAAAAAATGATAAGGCTACGAACTTTCTATATTGCTCTCTTGACTCAAATGAGTTCATTAGGATCTGCACCTGTGACACTGCCAAGGAGATTTAGGATAGACTTGAGGTTACTTATGAGGGAAGAAACCAAGTCAAGGAATCTAAGATAAACATGCTTGCTTATAATTATGAATTGTTTAAAATAAAGCATGACGAAACTATCTTTGAAATGTTCATTAGATTCACTGATATTATCAATGGATTAAAATCTCTTGACAAGATTTACTTAAATGCAGAGATGGTGAGAAAGATTCTAAACTTGGAGGAGCTTCTTAGTTCACTCATAACTTATGAGATGAACATCAAAATGGATGATGAAGATGATAACAAAAAGAAGAAGGAAATTGCCTTCAAATCTTCCATTCTTGATGAAGAATCTGATGAAGACTTTACAAGTGATGAAAATGAAGATTTAGCCTTCATCACAAGAAAGTTCAAAAGGTTTCTTAGAAATAAAAAATAAGGAGGAAGGAGATTCTTCAAGAAGAATGGCATAAAGGTGAGCTTAACAAGTTCAAAGGAGAATCAAGCAAATTCAAGAGTGATCACAAGAAAGATGAAATTATATGCTTTGAATGCAAGAAGCTTAGACATATGAAGGCTGATTATCTCCAACTCAATATGCATTTCAAAAAGGAGTTCAAGAAAGCAATGTTGGATGCATAGGGTGAGAGTGAGGATAGCAGCTCTGAGGATAAAAAGGAAAAAGATGAAGTTGCTAACCTTTGCCTCATGGCCAAAGAAGAAAATGAGGTAACCAATGACTCTTTTTCTTTAGATAAACTTCAAGTTGCTTTTGAAAATTTGCATGATGAATTAAGAAAAATAGGTGCTAAGAATTCTATTCTTAAATAGTTGGTTCTTTTCTTATCTTATGAAATTGAAACTTTAAAAGAAGAAAAACTTTTGTTGTCAAAACAAATTTTGTCTTTGAAAGATGAAAACCAAGTTTTAAAAGAAAAGGTTGATGATTTTACAAAAACTGTGTATAAATTTACTCTTGGAAAAAAACTTGGACAAACTTCTTGAAATGCAAAAGTGTATTTTTGACAAAACTGATATTCAATACCAACCAAAGAAGAAACAAACGTTTTTTAGCAATATTTTTGTTAAAGCATTCTCAAATCATTCCAATGCTACTTGTTTTAATTGTTATGAGTATTGACACATTGTCACACATTATCTACATAATTTTTTTTTATTTACCTATTAAAAGGGTTTGGGTTCCAAAGAAAACACACCCGCATATAACTAACACCAAAAGACCCAAGAAAATTTGGATACCAAAAATCAAAACTTGATTTTCTTTGTAGGTGTGTTTCAAGTCCTCATTTAAGAAAGAGATATTGTATCTTGATAGTGCCTGCTCAAGATATATGACATGTGCCTCCAATTAATATTTGCATCACTCAAGCCTAAAGATGATTGATTTGTGAGATTTGATGACAATACAAAGGACAAAATCATAGGAATTGGATCTATTGGTAAAAAATTTTCCCTTTTTATTGAAAATATTTTGTTTGTTGATGACTTAAAACATAACTTTCTTAGCATAAGTCAACTTTGTGACAAAGGCCACAAGGTTGTCTTTGATCATACTAACTGTGTTATTGAAAACTCAATTAACAACAAAGTTATTTTTTAAGGTTATAGTCATGAAAATGTTTACACTTTCAATCTAAATGACCTTTCAAAAAATAACACAAAGTGATTAGCTGTATTGAGTGATAATAGTTAGTTGTGGCATAGAAGACTTGGACATACTCACATGAACTTGATTTCATAACTTTTGAAAAAGAAATTGGTGATTGGTTTACCTCAAATTAAATTTAAAAAACATAAAGTTTGTGATGTAAGTCAACAAGGCAAATAAGTTAGAAGTTTTTTTCAATCTAAAATGGTGATTTCAACTTCTAGGCCCTTACAACTATTGCACATGGACTTATTTAGTCTAACTAGGACTTTTAGCCTTGGAGATAAGAGATATGCATTTGTTGTTATTGATGATTTTTCGAGATATACTTGGGTGTTATTCTTAACTCATAACAATACAGCATTTGTCTCTTTTGTAAAACTGTCTTGGAGAATTCAAAATAAAAAAGATTTTCAAATTACAAGTATTAGAAGTGATCATGATAGAGAATTTGAAAATAAAGATTTTAAAAAATTTTGTGATGAAAGTGGTATAGACCATAACTTTTCTGCTTCTAAAATCCCTCAAAAAAATGGTGTTGTTGAGAGGAAGAATATGACTTTAAAAGAAATGGCTAGAACTATTTTCTATTAAAATAATCTACCAAGATATTTTTGGGTTGAGGCTGTTAACACAGCTTGTTATATCATGAACAGAGTCATGATTCGAGCTTCTCTCAAGAAAACCCCATATGAGCTATAAAATGAAAAAAAAACCTAACATCAGTTATTTTTGTGCCTTTGAGTGCAAATGTTTTGTTTTGAATAACAATAAAAAACTTTTGGGTAAGTTTGATACTAAATCTGATGAAGGTATTTTTCTTGAATATTTAATATCTAGTAAAACTTATAGAATCTTCAACAAAAGAATCTTAATTGTTGAAGAATCTATTCATGTTGTATTTGATGAAACTAATCTTGGTTCTTCTTAAAAATTTTGTGAAGATAACTTGGTTGATATAGAAAAATGCGTTAAAGACATCCTCATCAAAGATGAAAAAGAGTCAAACCATGAGAAAGTTACAAATAGACAACAAAATAAAGTCCAACAGGCTGCTGGTACCTCAAATCAAGGAAATTCAGATTTACCTAAGGAATTGAGGTATGCTCATGGTCATCCAAAG
This sequence comes from Heliamphora ciliata, assembly GCA_032360265.1. NCBI lineage: Eukaryota > Viridiplantae > Streptophyta > Magnoliopsida > Ericales > Sarraceniaceae > Heliamphora > Heliamphora ciliata. The sequence goes on from JAUMHN010000015.1 coordinate 2,991,582, forward strand.
AATTTAATCATTGGTGATCTATCTTAAGCTTTCAAAACTAGATTCTCTCTACATAATGTTTGTGGTAATTTAGCATTCCTTACCTAGACTGAACCAAAATATTTTGAGAAAGTTGAGAATGATGAATTTTGGATCTAGGCTATGTAAGATGAGCTAAATCAATTTGAGATAAACAAAGTTTGGACTTTAGTACCAAGACATAAGGAACACTCTATTATTGGTAAAAAAATAGGTTTTTAAAAATAAAATAGATAATAATGAAGTAGTTATTAGGAATAAAATTCGATTAGTAGCCCAATATTACAATAAAAAAATGAATGAATTTTGATGAAACTTTTGCTCCTATGGCTAGGTTTGAAGTCATTAGGAAGTTACATGCTTTTGCATGCTTTAAAAATTTCAAACATTATCAAATCGATGTTAAAAGTGTCTTTTTAAATGGTGTTATTTCGGAGTAAATTTTTGTGAAACAACCTCCTGACTTTGAAAATGTTGATTTTCAAAATCATGTTTACAAACTCATCAAGCCTTTTTATCGTTTGAAACAAGCACTATGGTATAAAATACTTAACAAATTCTTGATTGAAAATGAGTTTTCAATAAGAAAAATTGATACTACACTTTTTATCAAGTCTCAAGGAAATGATATATTTATTGTCCAAATTTATGTAGATATTATTTTTTACTCAACTAATGAATCTCTTTACAAGGACTTTGCTAAGTGCATGCAGGGAGAATTTGAAATGAGTATGATGGGTGTGCTCAGTTATTTCCTTGGATTTCAAATCAAACAATCTCATGAGGGAATCTTCATAAATCAATCCAAGTATATGTTAGGGTTGGTATACTGAAAATTATGTTTTTAGTATTTAATTTTATTTTTTAATAAAATTAATTTTTTATTTTAT
>JAUMHN010000015.1:2993729-3005114 GCA_032360265.1 Heliamphora ciliata
AAATCAAATTCTTTTTCCTTAGAAAATCATTAATAAAATATTTATAAATAAATTATAATCATATTAAAATCTCCGTGGACGATATCTGGACGTTAGCCACTATCCTACAGATTAATAGTTAAAATAAGGTTTTAAATAATTATTTTTGGTACTGTACAACACGAACCAGTGATACCATACTTCCCTCAATTTGTTTAGGCTGCCAATTCGAAGACCTATATTTGTACTTATCGCATATTCCTCTCTTCTATAAGCTCGATTTTTCTATTCCATATCTCCACCACCATTTGGATAGGAGAGAAAAATTTCTAATTTTGAAGTCAACAAAAAGCAGACCCACTATCTCCTAGTAAGTACCACGTTTTTCCATTTGACAAGGTGGATCTTTCTCCTTTGCTCATTTTCACCCCCATAAAAATCTCTTTTGGAGTTTTGCTAATTGGATCACCACTTTTTAAGGCATCTTATATATTGAGAGGTAGTAGGTGGGGAGGCTTACCAAAGTAGATTTAATGTGCTGCGTTCTCCCAGCAAAGAATAGGTATTTTCGTTTCCAATTGCTAAGCCTTTATTCAAATTTGATAAGTATAGGCTCCCAACACTTTGAGATTCTTGGATTGATTCCAATTGGACAGACAAAAAATTTGAGTGGAAGCTTTTCATCCCTGCATTTGATCAGTTTATTTTCCATGACCATGAGGATGTTCTTCTCCACCCCAATTCTACATATTAGGATCTTGTAGAAATTCACCTTTAGGCCTGAAGTTAGTTAAAAGCACCCAAGCATTCTATTAATTGCTAGCATTCCTCTATATTAACCTTGCAAAAAAGAATAGTGTTATCAGCAAATTGAAGATGTGATATGCATAGCCCCATATTTCAAATTGCAGGTCCTTGAATCAGTTGTCTTAGTCTAGCTTTTTGTAACATCAAATTTAATTATTCTACAATTATATTAAAGAGGAAGGGAAATAGGGATTTCCTTGTGGTAAACCCTTTTCTAGCCTGAATTCATTGGTTGGTGAGCTATTAACTAGAATGGATAATGCGAATGTTAGAAGGCATTGCTCTATCTGAGAGCTCCATTTGCTTCCAAATCCCACCTTCCTCAGCATCTGTAAGAGGTAACCTCATAAGTCGTAAGCTTTTTCAAAATCAATTTTGAACACAACTCCTTGGATCTTCTTTCTCTTCCATTCATGTATATGATCTCATTGACAATGAGCATGCCATCCATGATTTGTCTCCCCTTAAAAAAGCAAACTATTTTTCATCAATGAACTCAGATAGAACCTTTTTGATTCTTGCACCCAATACCATTGCCTCGAACCTTATATACTGAGTTCAACATGCTTATAGGCCTATAATTAGATGAGGTTGTGGGGTTTCAACCTTAGATATTAGCACTATGAAGGTGAAATTTATGCCTTTTACTAATTTTAAATGTTTATGAAAGTCCTCCATGAAGGTCATGAAGTCTTTTCTTGGAATGGGACATAATTTTTTGATGAATTTGAAATTGAAACCACCGGGTCAAGAGCTTTGCTTCCATTGCAATCACAAATGGCATTAAAAATGTCATACTCTTTGAACTTAAGTTCTAGTTTGATAGAACTATGTTGTTTTAGAGATTTGCACACATCTTCTGATATTATTGGGATCCACCTTTGGATGTGCTTTAACTTGTTGAGAAATTGCTTGAAGATGTCTTCCCTAATTTGATTTCGCTTCATAAACAACTAATCGACCCCCTACTAAAATTTAGCCTACAAAGTTTTTCTTGTATCTCATATTGGCCACCAAGTGGAAGAAGGGGGTGTTTCTGAAGACTTGCAGAGCACTCAAAAATGAAGAAGAAAACAAGAGTTTCTTATTTCTGTTAATAACATTCTAATTCAACAATTGTCACTTATATATACACTACTTATACAGCTGTAAACACTGAGCCTCTAAGCACTCTAACCCATCGCCTTAACCTCTTGATCCTAAAGAGTTGTTAATGCTATATCTCTATCAGGCCTCCACAAGTGATTGGTAGGCGTAGAACGAACCAAGAGCTTGCCAGTAAGATAATGAAAGTGCGAGATCGAAAGAGGTTTTGTAAAAATACTAGCCACCTATTCCACAAAAGGGATATGCTAAAGACGAAGTTCCTTGAACACCACCTTGTCGCGAAAAAAATGACAATCAACTTCTATGTGCTTCGATCGAGTGTAAAAGACAGGATTAGTGGCAAGAGGGATAGAGGAACTATTATCGCACCATAAGGTGGGAGTAAAAAGAGAAAGATGAAGATCAACAAGGAGAATTTTAATCCAAGCAAGTTTAGTCGTAGCATATGCTAAAGCACGATATTCTATTTTAGTAGAGGAGCAAGAGACCACCGTTTACTTCTTGGCATACCAAGAGATAAAATTCGAGCCAAGAAAGACGTAGAATCCAGAAGTAGAGCGGTGATCAACATTATTCACAGCCCATTCAAAATTAGAATAAGCTGAAATGGTGAATAAGCTGGGCTGAAAAAAAGACCATGATTGAGGGTCCCTTGAATATACCTAAGAAAACGCTTAACGGCTGTAAAATGGGCATTGGTGGGAGAGTGCATATGTTGACAGGCATGATTAACACTTAAGGAGAATTTTACAGCTGAGTGATGGTGAGGTATTGTAGTGCACTTACGATATTGCAATAGAAAGTGGGTTGAGAAAAAGGTAAAGAGTTTGAGGGTTTAAGAGTGAATTTGAGAGACTGAGGTGAAGAGCAAGTTTTGTAACTAGCAAGCCTAGGTTTGGTGATGATATTAGCAGCATAAGTATATTGAGATAAGAAGAATCCTTTAGGAACAGATTGAACCGAGACACCCAAAAAATAAGAGACATTGTCGAGTTCTTTCATGAAGAAGGAAGAATGCATATGAGCCTTAAGCGTGTGAATATGAGCATTATTGTTCCTAGTGAGTAGAATGTCATCCACATACACTAAGAGAATGGTGACTGTATTAGAGGTCTTATAGACAAACAGAGAGGTGTCATTAGGACTATTTTAAAACCATGCTTGAGTAGAAAAGTAGAGTACCATGCTCTAGGTGCTTAGTGTAGGCCATAAATGGATTTGTTTAATTTGCATACATAGGACAGGTAAGCAGCATGCTCAAAGGCTGGAGTTTGAGCCATGTAAACCTCATCCTTCAAGACACCATGAAGGAAGGCATTAGAGATGTTGAGTTGCTTAATGAACCAATTGAAGTGGAGAGTCAACCATATAATGATGCAAATGGTAGGTTGTTTTGCCATAGGATTAAAGGTGTCATGGAAATCTACCCCAGGTTCTCGAAGATAGCCCTTAGCCACAAGGTGAGCTTTATGTTGAGCAATTGAGCCATTCGAGTTTTATTTGAGTTTAAAACCCATTTACAAGCAATGACCAAGTTTTCAAGACGTAAGAACTAAAAATTCATCTTTCATGGAAGCAAGCCATTTAGGAGATTGAAGAGCTTCCTTGAAGGAAGAAGGTCCCCTGGTATCAAGAGATAAAGGGGTGGACAAAAGAGCAACAGTAGTGGACTTGAACCGAGGGATCATTGGATGACAATTTGAAGTGGGAAGGGAACTACGAGGAGGTAACAATGGCAGATCAATGGAGATAGATTGAATAGGAATGGGGGAATGAATAGGAGAGGGAATTAGGGAAGGAGAGGAAGAAAGAGATGAACAGCCGGTAGCTGAGCTCGAAGAATGTACTATGGAAGAAGAATTGGCTGGGAAAGAAGAAATGACTGGGGAAGAAGCTGAAGATAAGGATGTGAAGTTAGGTGTGGTGGAGGAAGAACAAGGAGAGGACCTAAAAAATGTGCAAATATTAGATAAAGGAGAAATCGGAGCAAAAGTAGAATGATTTAGAGTGGCAAAGGGAAAACTAGATTTATGGAAAACAACATGATGAGAAAGATAGATTTTCCTAGTGAGAGGATCCAAGCACCGATACCCCTAAGCGGCAGGGTGATATCCAACAAAGACACAAGGGTAGATTTCCAAATACCTTGAGAAAATAATAGTCAGGTAAGTGCTTGAACAAGACCTCAAAAGGTGAGACATTAAAGAGTTTAGAGAAGGATAATCTATTTATAAGGCAAGTTGCTATTGCGACAGCCTCACACCAAAACTTTATGGGCATGGTGGATTGATGGAGAAGAGCTATGGATATTTCAATAACATGTTGATTCTTTCTCTCAGCCACCCCATTTTCGGGAGGAGTATAAGGGCAGCTGTATTGGTGGAGATTGCCCGTAGACTTAAAAAAGGATTGCATAGATTTGTTCAAGAATTTAGTGCCACCATTAGTGCAAAAAACTTTGAATAATAGTACTAAATTGAGTTTCAAAATACGCAGTAAATTCGAAAAACTTAGATAACACCTCACTTTTATAACGAAGAGGGTATAGCCAAGTGAATTTGCTGAATTCATCCACAAACAACAAGTAATATTTATATTCAGAATCTGTTGCATTGAAGGGGCCACAAACATCACCGTGTATCTGTGAGCCAAGTTTATGAATTCGAAATAGGAAAAGGGAGATGATGACTCTTAGCTACTGAACAATGATTACAAGGTAATATACTTGAAAAAGAAGTGTTGAGAAGCTTGGTAAGACACTAAATTTTTTCAGAGGATGGATGACCCAGGTGACTATGCCAGGTTAACACAGCAGCTAAGGATTGAGAAGAGGTGGAACTCAGCGAGGCTTGGGTTGTTGAACTTAAAGAAGCTGTGGTTGATGAGGACAACTGATACAAACCACTTGCATTGGAGCCTTTATGCATAATTCGTTTCATGGTTTTGTCTTGAATGATAAAAAAATTGGAATAAAGATAACTACACTATTGTTATCTTGAGTGAATTTTTTAACAGAAAGAAGGTTAGTGGTTATTGTTAGCATAACTAGGTTTTAAGCTATTTTGATGATAACAAACCAAAACTTTGAATTTTGCAAATTGAGTGTGTTTACAGGACTTTAATGACACAAGCACAATTGAGAAATCAAAATAGAAGCCATGAAGCATGAAGATCATATTCAAGCGGCTAAGATCCATGAAGCACGAGAAAAACCAAGAAGAAAAGAAAAAGACTTGAAGGACTTAAAGATTTTCTAAGTATAAATGCGCTAGGACCTATGTAAGTTTACATACCATTGGTTATATGTGTGAAAGCTCATAGGAGACCTTAGTTTAACCCTAGGTGCTTAATATTTTATGGAAAATTATTTTTGAAGTATAAAATGTGTTTTAAAATGTTTCAAAAGAAGTTCGGCCAAAAATATGCAAAAAAATGTATGAAGAAATTGACATACCTTTAGTTTTTTTGTCATAACTTTTTGAACAAAATAAATTTTTCTATGCGGTTGGAAAGTTGACGTCTAGGACTTCAATTTGAACACAAGAATAACCCTATTCGGAGTTCGGATGAAAGAGTTATGGTCGTTTAAAGTCGGGCAAATTGAGCAGTCGCAATTCAGTCGACTGATCACTGGATCTAGTCAACTGATGGCAGGTCCAGTCGACTAAATGGGTTTGTCCAGTCGACTGAACAGGCTAAAATTCATATTTTTGGTTGCAACGGCTAGTTTGACCATTACCACATTTAGCCCAATGGCTAGTTCATGTTTTTGGCCTATAAATAAACCCCTTAATCCTTGAAAAACAGATAATAAAGCCCTCCATCATACTCTCTCATATACATCAAGTTTGTGCTTCAAATTCTTTATTTTTATAAATCATTTTTGAGAGAAAACCTTAGAATTTCTCCATTGAGCTTCTCACTTATATATCATTTGGAGTGAACATTAGTGTCCTTTATTTATATTCATTTTCTCGCTGAAGGAGCTTATTCATTTCATAATCCTATTTGGATTTCTTGTTATTCTTGTTGTAACTTGAGAAGGTGATTCTCAAGAAAGGTCACTCCACCTATTAAAGGATAGAGAGAACTCTGCCTATAAGGAGTGTGTACTTGGGGAGGGGATATCCTCAAAAGAGGCTACTCCGCCTAGACTAAAGAGAGAGGCTGCTCCACCTACTAAAGGAGTGTTTAGTGAAATCCTCATAGCGGTTGGCTTGAGGCAAGGACGTAGGCCTATGGGCCGAACCTTGTAAATCTTGGTGTCGTATCTCTTTAACTCTATCTTTTTAATTTCGCACTTTAAATTTTATATCTACTTGAATTTGTTTGTTAGAGAATACTTGTGGACGTTTGGGATTGCATGTTTAATTAGGTCAATATTGACATAAATTTTTTAAATACCCAATTCACTCCCCCTCTTGGGATTGCACCTACACTATCATTTATGTGAGGGACAGGAAGAACTTTTTAAAGTTGAAAAGAGATGTTAGGAGTAGGTAATATCCCTTTACCTGTGTAACTGATAGGGATAGTAGATCTATCACCTATAATAACTTGATCAGTGCCGTGGTAGGGTTGATAAACTTGCAAATTATTCAAATCATGAGTGATGTGATCAGTAGCTACTAAATCAAGAAACCAATTTTGAGATAGAGGTGGTTGTGCAGTAGTTGTCCTAGCTCGATGTTGAAGTTGAGAGTTTTGAGAATGAGAAGAAGGAGGAGGGCCAGTGGAAAATTGTTGATTGGTTTATACAGAAGGATCATTGCGATACCAACAATCAACTGCAGAGGGGTACATTTTGCCATAGATTTAGCACAATATAGGTTGAGAAGGAGCAAATTGTTGATTGGAAAATTGCAGATTTAAATTCTATTGCCCACCTCCTCTTTGAGAAAATTTGAATCCTAATTGTCTTCCTCGAGATCCTCCGTATGTTGATCTTCCTTTTGTATATGAATCTCGATTCAAGAACTGACCACCTCTGGAGTGATTTGTTGCATGTTAGGGTTGTATACTAAAAATTATAAATTTTATTTGATTTTAGTATTTAATTTTATTTTAGTAAAATTAATTTTCTATTTTATGAGAATCTTAATTAGTAATGTATGCAATATCATTTCTTTAATGTTATGTATGGATGTCCTTTATTCTGTACAGTATTTAATCTGGTGTGTAGAGTACGACTTGCACACAGAAGACCAGATTATAGGTTCTTATAAAATATAAGTATTTGTTCACAGTTTAGGTGGAAATGGATAAACTATTGATACAACTGTAGCATAGAGTTTTAGTAAACTTGTCTTGGTTACGGGGAACAGATAATAGCATTGCCTATTGTTTCGACTCTCTGTGCTAGTATACTTTGTGTGTATTGAATGGGACAACATTGGGGTAATTAATTTTGTACTGACTATATAAATTAATTCGCATCTCAAGGTTATTATGAGAGTGCTTATACTCTTAATCCTGAAATAATTAATTATTTACGTATATTTAATATTCGTTGTTTTGATTCATTAGAGGATGCGATCTTATATAGGTCTATAGTCTCAGTGAGTTGGATAGCGGTTTAATTATATGTTGAATATTAATTATTGATGAAATTTATGTCTCGATTGTTCGAGATTGACGATACCTCCATAAGGAAACTTATAAGTTTTGACCGAGTCAAACTCTACAGGTGAATTTGATTATTCGGCGGTCAAATAAGTTAAGCAGAAGGGTTTAAAGAATTTAAACATGCCAATTAAATTAAATTATCAGTAATTAAATTTAATTAGCGAGTATCGGGAATCTTAACGTGGGGAGATGAGTTAAACATTTAATAACAGAAACTCAATGCAAATTGGTCTTGAGATTATGACTTAGAGTGCAGTTACAATTTTTTAGTGGTGTGAACTGTAATTTAATATTTTATAAAAATTACAGAAATCGCTGCAAAATTTTCATAATTACAAAAATCGCTGAGGTTTGCATATTTGCGAAAATCGCTGAATGGGTATCTGGGTTACACTAGAAGTCTATGTCTAATTACTTCATAGGTCCCTACTGTAGCACTATAATTATGCGGGTAGGCTTAACCAAATTCATAAGTTGTCTTTCAAGACTAAGGATTGATCAAGTTCTGTCAGTATTACTTCTCGAAATATCGTAGTCCACACTATATTTGGGAATCGCATCAGGAATATAGTAGAAGGTCTGACTGGAGTTTCAACTTGGGAATCAAAATTTGTAGTTTGAGATTCGACTAAAATGTATTCATCTGAATTAACTGTGGTGGCATGGGTTTTATATTTGCTCGTTCGACATCAAATAAATTTTTATCTAGAGCTTGTTTCGGCGATTGTCCGCCCAATTTTTATTTTTTGAAAAATCGTTTGCAAATTAATGATCTTGGCAGATTGCCTCCAATAATTGGTATCAGAATCATTTTGATTTTTGTTTACGTTTATAAAGAGGCCGGGTAGATTTAGAACTATGCTAACTTTGTTTTACAGGCATTCTAATCTCGATTTTATGATCTTCGTTATATTCATATTTTGATTGAATGATTTCAATGATGATTTAATTATTTTTTCTAATCACGAGGTTTGTTCGAGATAGTTTAAAGCTTTCTAATTCGAATGTGAGCCTATGGGACATAGGCTTTCAATGTAAAAGTTTTTAAATATTATCTAGAATATTTAAGAATAGGTTTGAATATGCATGAATACGAAGAACAGGCGGCGGCACCGACAGTGGTTTTGGGATTTTCAGGCCACGGATCGCTGTGACTTTTTCAACAGTTTTGAAACAGTGATTTTTGGTAAGTTTACGTAGGTTTTATACATCAAAAGCAGCAGCAAAATAAGTCCCTAAACAGCCATAAAAAATAATAAAAACACCCACCATTGGCGGCTTTGCCGACGGTAGTTTGGAACCGATTTTGATGATTTTTTGAGACATTTTTTAGACTATTTTTGAGCAATTTTTTAGGTATAAAATAACAATAAACAGTATCTTAAAATACTGTTCAAAACTATGAAAAAATCGGCGCAAAAATAGGCGGCAAAATAGGTGGCGACTTTCAACGACTTTAGGGCTATATTTTTTGAGTTTTTTCGGACTATTTTTTGATGGCTATTTTTCGGGCAATTTTCATTTTGATTTTTTGACAGAAAAATAGTATTTTTGAGAGCTATTTTTTTAGAAAAAATGGAAACAAAAATAGAGCTCGGGAGTGGCGGCAAGGTGCGACGTCGGCAGCGTCAGCAGGTGGCCGGTGGTGGTGTTATTTTTGAGGTTTTCCGGGGCTATTTTTCTGATATGCATTGATCGATACGTGATATATTCGTATAACACTGCAAACCAAGAAAGTCTGATGCAATCTGGATGCCGAAAGCTAATTCAGAAAAGAATTGAATGATTACAGCTTATCTTTGAACATGAGAATGAAACTAATCAAAGTTTCTGTTTAATCATAAAATTGGGATATATACATATCTTATATTTATATTCTTTTAAATTATGTGGATGATGTATATCTGTTTTATATATTTCTGTTAATTTAATTAATTCAAAAATTTTGATTTTAATTAAATATTTTTTTAAAAAAAAATAAAATTAAGTTTTTTTTAATTAAAAGTTTTTAATTAAATAACATTTTTTTAGATATTTTATTTTTTACAAAATAACACTTTTAAAATAATTTTTTATTAAATCGAATATCTTAGAAAAACATAAAAATTAATTTCAGATCTTGAATTAATTACATAAAAAAATATTTAATCTAAATAAATTATTATTTTCAGAAAATATGTAATGTAAAATAAAATAATTGAATGTCTTTAATCATTACCTTAGCTAAAAAGTTAAAAAAAAACTTTGCATTCATCGAATTTTATTTATTACGCATTAAAACACGAAAAGATAATTTGGCAAACCAGAATCTTTAGAATCTTGTACACGGAAGGATGTTTTGAATTTTTTCAGATCATGTGTTTTTCAAAATTAATAAATTTATTTTAGTTAAAAGAATTTTAATAACCCTCATAAATATTTTAAAAATCTAAGTGGGAGAGAGAATTTATTCACAGATAAATTATAGGGGCTCCATCACCAATTTGTAGGTGATGTAATTAATTCAACGTGTTGGCAGTAAGGCCTTCCCTCTCTATCGGACAGATTAATTATGGTATGGCTAGTACAAACCTCCTTTAGGGATAATTCTGAATAATTGTTAGTGTTGATCACTTTTCCATATGAAGGGTTTATTGCGAAGCGATTAATTTAGAATTAGGTAGTGGTTAGCACTTAGCTGTAAATAAATAGTTTTCTCTCAATCTGAATCACTGTTATTATTTACTGAACCGAAGTCATATCAGCTATTTAATTTTACTTGATAGGGCCAATTGCTTAGATAGTAAAATTAATAAAAATTGGCTTATCTGGACAAACGATGGATAGTAGACGTTCTCCCATTGAGGCATGTTATTCATAGGGTACCAAGCTACTGGCAAATTTTTTTCTTAAAATAGTAGAGGGAACTAAATTAAAATAAAGTCAAAGTTTTGCTCGTCATAATTAACGGTATTTTTTAATTATGTGATTCTCAGGATTAAAATGGCTTTCAATCCACTCGCTTCAATACTCAAATAAAACAAACTTACGGGACCAAACTATATAGACTAGAAAAGGAATTTGGACATTGTCTTAACTGAGGTTTGTCCACCAGTACCTGATGAGGGGGCAACCAAATAGAAAATCCAGGCCCATCAAAAGTGGCAGAAAGCTGATCAGATGACTCGCTGTTACATTCTAGCTTTCATGTCAAATGTTTTGCAGCATCGACATCAGTCTATACCCAGTGCCTATGACATGATTATGAACCTCAAAAAAATATTTGGGGATCAAAATTATGCTGTTAGGCAGGTGGCCATGAAGTCTCTTATGAATGCAAGCATGGCTGAAGGCACCCCAGTTTGAGATCATGTTTTGAAGATGATCAGTTTTCTGAATGAACTAGAGATCCTAGAAGCTGAAATTGATGAAAAAACCTAGGTCAATATCATACTCCAGTCACCACCTAATAGCTTTAAGCAATTCTGCATGAACTATACCATAAATTAGCTCAACTTTTCATTAGCAGAACTTCTTAAAAAACTTCAAGCTGCCGAGGGTGTTTTTAGGAAGCCAAGTTATGTGCATGTGGCTGAAAAAGGTTCTTCCTCTAAGCCAAAATAAAATAAGAAGAAAAAAATTTAGAAATGGGGTGGCGTAGGTCTAAAAGTAGTTAAGGGACCAAAAACGTGTGTGAAGAAGCCGAGAGGTAAGTTCTATCACTGTAATTAGTTTGGGCATTGGAAAAAGCAGTGTTCGATTTTTCTTAGTAACTAGAACAAACTAGGTAATTTATGTTCACTGATGGTTGAAATATGTTTAGCGGTGTTATCTATCGGTACCTGGTGTATAGATACGGGAGCCACTAATTATGTCTACAATTCTTTG
>JAUMHN010000015.1:3027764-3046321 GCA_032360265.1 Heliamphora ciliata
TTTATTTTGTATTTCTCATTTCTTTACTAATTCACCATGTTAATGTTAGTGCATGTTTTAATTTTTTTTATTTGAAAGCATGTTTAGGATAGTTTAAATTATCTTTTACAACAATCCATGTTTAGATAATTTTAGTATGTTTGTTTTGTTCTTTTATGAAAATCATGATAGTTACTTTATTTTTATAAAATTGCATGAGGGAGTGCTCCATGTATCATTTAGTTAGAAATTGCATGCCTTAGTACTAAGAATTTTATCCCTTTATTTGTTCTAATTTGGAGTGCTATGTACATATATTATGTATTTTTCATATTTGATTTTGGATATTCTTTCTTTGTCTCTACTTTTTTTATTTGTAAGCATTTGAGAAATTTTATAAAGAACCAATGATGATTAGTAGAGGCCAACCTTTTGATTAGGCGAATGGAGTGCCTAACACCTTCCTCGATTCGTACCTTAGCCCCCGAACCCTTTTCTCTGGTTAACGCTTTCAAGATCAGTAGAGTCGCCACTTGGTTAACACTTTCTAAGATCAGTAGAAAGCGTTAGAAAATTCAAGATTTATGTTGAAAACATTTTAATACCTTGAAAACCAAAAGATTTTAAAAACTCTTTTTGTTGAAAAAATAGAGTCGCCACTTGGTTTTTAAGAAAAATCAAGAAAAACAAAAATGAGCCACTAATTTTTAAAACATTTAACCAGAAAAAGCTTTCAAGGTCAGTAGAGTCGCCACTTGGTTAACGCTTTCTAAGATCAGTAGAAAGCGTTAGAAAATTCAAGATTTATGTTGAAAACATTTTAATACCTTGAAAATCAAAAGATTTTAAAAACTCTTTTTGTTGAAAAAATAGAGTCGCCACTTGATTTTTAAGAAAAATTAAGAAAAACAAAAATGAGCCACTAATTTTTAAAACATTTAACCAGAAAAAACTAGGGTTCGGGGGCAAAGGTACGAATCGGGGAAGGTGATAGACACCCCCATTCACCCAACCGTGAAGTTGACCTCTACTAATCATCATTAGTTCTTTAATTATATTTCTCAAATGCATGCAAATATAAAAAATAGAGGCAAAGAGAGAACACATGAAATGAAATAAGAAAATAGCATAGCATAAGTATACAGAACACCAAACAACGCAAAAAAACAAATCCTAAGTCCCAAGGCATGTAAAGTATAACTAAATGATACATGGTGCAAACCGCATGTGATAAGATAGAATTACTAGCACATAACTAACAAATCCTAATCGTACTAAAACATAACACTGACAATACATGATAAACACAACATAAGTTTAAACAAAAGAGAAATGAACCCTAAGATTTTCGAAGCCTAAGTTGGAAATACACCACATATTGCATATTGAAAGTCACATATTATCCACAGAATACGAAAACAATAAAAGCAGGCTACTAGAACAACACAAAGGTTGCGGCCGTAGTATTTGGATGTTGCGGTCGCAAGATAAAATGGAGCAAAGGTTGTGGGCGCGAAGATCAATGTCGCCACTACAAAGATGTGAGTGCTAGAACAATGCGGGTACAACGTTGATTGTTGCGACCGCAAGAAATGTAAGCACTGTTTTACTGAATTTTGGTAAACATTGTTTAGGGTGCTGACATGTGATATGTAAGGGTCAAATATGAGACAGAATTGAAGGAGAAATTAAAACTCATTCTAATCAAAACCACAACTAAGGCACGAAAATTTTGATACAAACTAAAATTCTAAAATTAAGCATGCTAACAATTTAATTAAAAGCAATAAAACCTAATTATTATGATTATTTCAAAAATAAAAATATAATTAAAGCATGAACAAATTGATACTAACTAACATTTTAGAATTAGGCATACTACCAATGTGAGTGATGCCATATTAAAGAATAAGCATGCAAATCATAAATCGAAATACGAAAATTAACCCGACTTCTCCACGGAGGTAGGAAATAGAGAGAGAAATGTCAGGGATCCAACATAACACCTGAAATACAATGATTCGGGTGTGTCCTTAAGTCATAGGGTGTGACGATAAACTATCTAGTCCTCGGGAAGTGCTCTAATTCCAGTACTCAGGCAGTAGAACAGGCAATAGTACGGGTCGAGGTGTGAATCGAGAGTACGACAGAGTGTTATCGTATTTAAGATCGTACTTTCTCTTTTCAATTAGACAAAGTACCAATGGATAGAAAATTATTCTTGAAAATCGTACCGGAGGTACGTATTTATAGAAAATGCCACCCAATAAGGCGGTGACACGCTTCAAGCTCAGAAGATGCCAAAGAGGTTGCGGTCGCGACATTAAGGGTTGCGGCCACAAGGTATTTTAGGGTTTCCATAGGTTTCTTTTTGCAGTTTTGACAATAAGGTATGCGGTCGCAAGGTTCAAAGATTGCAGGAAAAGTTACTTGGGCCAGTGAACAATTAGGTCACAAGGTTTAAAGGTTGTGGCCTCAAGGTTCAAAAAAAGTGATCTTGCGGTTCGATTTCACAAAGTACTGAAATTGAATCATTTCTCGGCAATCATTTAGAGACATCATCTCACTCAGTTTTCATCTTCGGACACACTCGGATAAGCCTAAGATTCGGCGGGATCAAATTAGGGTGTCTACAATTGTCCCTCTTTGATATTACTTGCGCAGCAACACGTAATGCGAGTTATGTTAAAGATCCAGAGACGACATCCATTTGATTGAGCAGCCAATCTTAGGCTATAAACACACAACCAATCATATGATGGTGGTCGCACTTGAATCTCCATCTCTGCCTACGTACCCTTTTGCTATGGATAAGACCAAAACGTAATTCCGGGGCAAATATAAGATACAAAACATAATGTAGATACTAAACATGATCAACAGATATCCTAAAGGTTAAGTCAAGACCCCAAGGAGCACACACAAACAACAATTCGAAGATCGAGTCAAGATCTAAGAACTCAGCTGCAGATAAAATAATCAAAAGGATCGAATCAAGATCCTAAAAATTGTCATAAATAGGAGGGCAACATGAATTAATAGGTCGAGTCAAGTCCTAAAAATTTGGAACGAAAACAAGACAAAAATAATTAAAAAGTCGAGTCGAGACTTTAAACCTATTTTTATCCAAAGAAAATCACTAATTAATAGGTCAAGTCAAGACCTAAAAATTCGAAATAAACACGGGATAAAAATAATTAAATAGTTGAGTCCAAACATTAAAACTATTTTTATTGGGAGAAAATCACAAATTAATAGGTCGAGTCAATATCTAAAAATTCGGGATGAACACAGGATAAAAATAATTAAAAAGTCGAGTCAAGACTTTAAAACTATTTTTACAGGGAGAAAATCACAAATTAATAGGTCGAATCAAAACCTAGAAATTTGGGATGAACACGAGATAGAAATAATTAAAAAATCGAGTTAAAACTTTAAAATTATTTTTAAATCCCAAAAACGGGCAAACAAACACATCACAAGAGCATTAAAACACACAAAACATAATCATGACATAGGTGCCTGGGAAGCAGGGTTTAAGGTGCTTGGGGAGTAGGGCTTGAAAAACCTAAGATGCCTTCTGGACTTAGGATGCTTAAGAAGCAAGGCTTGAGAAAACCAAGACACCTTTTGGACTTAAGGTGCCTAGATCACTAGGGCTTGAAAAACCTAAGATGCCTTCTGGACTTAGGGTGCCTGCGAAGCAGGGCTTGAGAAACCTAAGACACCTTTTGGACTTAGAGTGCTTGCGAAGTAGAGCTTGAGAGATCTAAGACACCTTCTAGACTTAGGGTGCCTGCAAAGTAGGGCTTAAGAGACCTAAACCGCCTTCTAGACTTAGGGTGCCTAGGTCAGTAGGGCTTGAGGAACCTAAGACGCCTTCAAGACTTAGGGTGCCTGAGAAGCAGGGCTTAAAACATAGGATGCCTAGCGCACTATAGCTTGGGAAACCTAAGACGCTTTCTGGACTTAGGGTGCCTGAGAAGTAGGGCTTGAAACATAGGATACCTAGCGCACTAAGGCTTGGGAAACATAAGACGCCTTCATGACTTAGGGTACTCAAGAAGCAAGTCTTAAGAAACCTAAGACGCCTTTTGGACTTAGGGTGCCTAGATCACTAGGGCTTGATAAACCTATGACGCCTTCTGAACTTAGGGTGATTGAGAAGCAGGGCTTGAAACATAGGATGCCTAGCGCACTAGGGCTTGAAAAACCTAAGATGCCTTCTGGACTTAGGGTGCCTAGATCACTAAGGCTTGATAGACCTGAGGGTCATCTCACAAACCTAGGACGTAAACAACACTTTGCATATACTAGGATTTGAACCAGGGTTTTTCCTGGCGCACTAGGGCTTTAGGTGCCTAACTCACTAGGGATTGAGAAATCTAAGACGCCTTCTAGAATTAGGAATACTTAGACAATGCTTCGTATATGACTAGGATTTAAAAAAGGTTTGCTTGGCGCACCAGAGCTTAGGATGCCTAGCTCACTAAGGCTTCATAGACCTAAGACACATTTTGGACTTAGGAATACCTAGACAACGCTTCGCATATGTCTAGGATTTGAAAAATATTTTTCCTCGGGTACCAGGACTTAGGGAACCTAAGGGTAGTCTTACGAACCTAGGACTTAGACAACGCTTTGTATATGACTAGGATTTGGAAGAGGATGCCTAGCGCACTATTGCTTGGATCAACGAGCCATTGCTGAGGGCTGCTACACAGCTTTTAGGATCTACGGGTTCATGTTTTTCGCTTTGGCCTTGAAGAGTTATGCCCCACTGTAGAGGAGTTCACTGCCATTCTTAATCTCGTCCCATGGGAGTTCATGGCAATACCTTCCATGTTCTTCTCTGCGAAGAAGTAGATCATATGTCTTTGTGGTTTGACTATCGAAGAGGTTTTTTTCTTCGTCCATGGAGATTCACTAGACACAGATTTTGCCCTACTGGTTCCCTTGGTGACTTCAGCTTCCAGTTACGGTACCGTTATATTCTGTGCATCTATCTGCTTGCTCAGTACCTTCTTGTTTCCTGTGACAGCCGGGTTAGTACTATTCTAGTGGACATTGCTGAGCAAATAAGGGCAAGGAAGGACACCGTGCCCTTATTTTTGGTCGACCGGTGTGTAACCACGTCTTTTGCCGGTAGTCCTCCACTTCTCCAAGTAAAACTCAAATCTCTCATTTTCTCGGTCTTCTCTCCTTTTGTCGATTTTTCTCAATTTTTACCACTCTCTCTCCTTTTGCTGATTTCTCTAAGATTTTACTACTCTTCTCTTTTTTTACATTCTCTCTCTTTATTTTCCACATATCTCTTCTTTTACTGATTTTTCTCGATTCTTACCTCTTTTCTCTCTTTTTAGATCTGGCTGGTAGAGAAGGTATATCTTTTGCAAAAATTTGCTTCAGATGGGCACAACATTGCAACCTTTCGTCCATCGTCCTTTCTATCAGTATGCATCACTGAGATAGCTTGAAGACAGTATCTTTCCACCCTGACGGGAGGAGACATCACTTGGCAGTGCTCCTGGTGGCAGATCTGTCTTATGATTTTGACCACTATAGACCATCCAGATGTCTTGCTGATTGGTCTGCGGCTGTCCACCTTCTACTATCCACATCGGATCATGAGGCAATTTGGTTAAGGTCAGATCATATTTCATGTCGTACGGGGTCATATGTATTCATCTTCCCTTCAGGCCCCATTTCTTGCACGGTATTAGGAGGCTTGGCCATCTCGTTCACTGATGGAGATGGAGGAGTTGTCCCACACAAAGCTCCCTAAGGAGTACAAGGCGTGGCTAGTTTAGAAAAAAGAGAGCAGAAACAAAGAAGTGAGATAAGAACAAGTAGCAAAGAGAAGGAAGATTTGAGAGATTTGTTTTACTTTTAGGATTCTGTAGTTTTTTTCTTTATTTAGAGTTTAGAACTTGCGTGCCCACCATTTATTTTCAAAATCTTGTGATCGCAGCTAAAATAATGAAAATTCCACATTTATCTGAAAAAGGTTCCCAAATATTTAAAGTTATTCAATTCTTGCAATTAAACTACTTTATTATCATAATTCAAAGATAAATTCACATTGATCATTACTTGGATTCAAAGATAGCTAAAACAAATAAGGTGGCCAGACTTCTTTGAAAGAAGCTGCCTATGTATTCCAAAAAAGTGGAATTAGGTCGTAACATAGTTCGGGCTTGGTATACTCTCGAGTATTAACACTCTCCTTTTATGATACCCTAACTTTTATTAAGGTCGCCCTTTTGGGTTTTCGACCTTGCGGGCTGCTCTAACTTTTGCTTAGACCGCCTTTTCGATTTTCAACCCAGCGAGCTTTTTTTTTATTTTATTTTTCTCTCAAGGGTAATACTTTTTGAGCTGGTCCAAGTTGATCGGAGTGGAGAACGTATTTCCATCTAGATCCATGATGATCATAGCACCACCGGTCATAATAGTCTTGATCAGATACAGCCCGGCCCAATTTAGCTTGAACTCTCCCCTTGGATAAAAAATAGGAGCCCTAATTTCCTTAAGAACCAAGTCACCTTCTCACATATGCTAGGTCTTAACTTTTTTTGTTGAACGCTCTGGCTATCCTCCTTTGATACCCTTGTATATGGAACAGAGTTTGTAGTCTTCTTTTATCGAATAAGAGAAGCTCTTCTATCTTTTTCCTCTGCCATTCTTCTGCGGGTTGAGCTGCATCTTATACTTCCTGATCCTTTTGAAGAATTTCTACAGCACTATGATATGGTCGTCTCGATCTTTGGACTTAACAATCATGTCGCCCACATACACCTCAACTTTCTTATGTATCATATCATACAACAAGGTAGTGGCAGCCCTTTGATAGGTTACCCTTGCATTCTTTGACCCGAATGGCATCACGCGATAGCAATAGGTGCCCTACGGTGTAGTGAATGTCATCTTTTCTCTATTTTCAGGGTTCATTAAGACTTGATTCTACTCGGAGAAGCCGTCCATGAATGATAGGAGGGCGTGCCTCGCTGTGCTATCTACCAAGACATCAATGTGCGGCAACGGGAAGTCGTCCTTTGGGTTGGCCTTGTTGAGATCTCGAAAATCCACACAGACTCTGATGAGTCCATTCTTCTTCAAAACTGGCACAATGTCAACCACCCACTTCGGATACTCGATTACCATAAGAAATTCAGTGTTGATCTGTTTGGTGACTTCTTCCTTGATATTCAGAGCCTATTCTAGCCGTATTCTTCTCAACTTTTGCTTGACTAGTTTGGCATCGGGATACAAAGGGATATGGTGTTGGATGATTTTGGAATCAATACCGGGCATATCCTCGTATGACCATGCAAAAACGTGTTTAGATTTCTTTAATAAAGCTATTAATTATTTACGTTCAACTAAAAATAAAGAAGAACTAATTTGAATAATTTGTGGGTTAATTTCATTACCTAGATTTATTGATAAAGTTTCTTCAATTATTAGTTGGGCACGCATTTTTTTTTCTTTTTTTAATAAAATTTTTAATTCTTCGGGGACATCCCATTCGAATTCAAAATCATCAAAAAACATACAAAATAAATCAAACAAAGCAGAATAATCAGAACCTTCTTTTATTTCATTGATATTAAAGAGAGCATGGATTACAAAATCGAAAGCAAAAGAAGAGGGTGCACAGACAGACGTGCCCTCAGACTCGACATCCAAATGATCAGAACAAAGCAAAAAACTTACAAGACTCAGACTCAGACTCGAGACTTGAATCATGTAAATTACAAGAATCTAAAAACCAGTTGTGAAATTTGGTGCAGATGGAGATGGGATGACCTTATTGTCAATGAGATCTGAATTTTATGGTAGAGTCTTAGATAGTTGTCGGTTGGGTGTCCGTGGCTTTAATGGTATAAGCAATATTAGAAGGGATCATTGCATGGCGGTAAAGGGTTAGGAGGCAGCATTGGATCAAGAAGCTTTGTCATTCTTTTCTCAACAAGTTGATTTAGGGCCATGGCCAGAGAGATATTAAGGGGAGTGAAAACTCTCCTTGGCATTTTTAGCAGCGACGGCTGGTTGTTTCTGGGAGGAGGTGATGAAGGTGAAGAATTCAATCGGCTTGATATGAGGTTTAGCAAATTCACCTCGTTAGAGTGAGATGCTGGGTTAGTGAAAGAGGTGGGATGGTTTTAGTTGTTGGATGGGTAAGATCTTCTTGGCTTTTGGCTCAACTTGGCCTCATCGATATCATCAGACTGGATTGCATCTTCTATCTGAATCCCGAAATCAAACAACTACTCAAATGTGGAGAGCAGCTGCGTGATCAAATAATGCTTCAAAGGAGATTAGAGAATCTTGAATACAATCCTCTCCTGTTCCTTTTCTATTAGTCGATTTGTCATTTTAGCCGCTTTTTCCCTCCACCTGGTCAAAAAGTCGACAAATGACTCTCTACTTTCTTGACGAGTGGTCTTTAACTCCCGAGTGGTTACATCTAACTGGACGTTGCAACTGTATTAACTGACGAAGGCGGTGGCAATGTCTTCCCACGTCCTGGTCTTTACAACTTTTAGGGAGAGAAACCATTTCTGAACTACCACAGAGAGTGACCAATGGAACAACTGTGCCTTTAACTGGTCATCAGTACCCATGTGAACAAGGGTACCAACATACATTCTCAAATGTATCCAGGAGTCTCTGGTCCCGTCGAACTTCTCCATATCCGACATCTTAAACTTTTTCGGCAGCTTGGCGTCTGAAAACAAACATAGTCCCCCCCACATATAGCATGTATTCTTCGACCCCTTTTGCCTTCCTTAGAACCTTCTCCATCCTCTCAATCTTATCTGTCAGCACGGATTACTTGGATTGAGCAGTATTTTCTTCCTCTACCACAACCTGACGGGGACGCGAGGCGGTGCATCAACTTGTGGTCCATCATAACTCTGATTATCATCCTAGAAATCTTCTCTGTTCTCGTTTAGATCATCTTGTTGATCGTTTACATCTGGCAAGTGAGCTTAGATCGCCCGAATCTAGGCCTAACACTAATTCTAAACCTGTGTCTGCTGTTTGCCCTCCCTTTGTATCTCAGTAATTGCCCTCATCAGGACTGTCAAATTCACTTTATTTTTTACCATTTCTAACAGTTTAGCAATCTATTCAGATACTCTGTAAAGTCTTTTTGTAGCTGACCTAGCCCAAATGCATATAGGATGCAGCTCTTTCGACTCAATGATTTGTAACCAGAATAAACCCGCGACCCGAAGAGGAGAGGAGAAGAAAGCATTAGAAGTTTCTCAGACAGAACCCCAACGAAGATAGAAAACCTTCTAAGCTGGCATGATAAGTTGCGAGCAGATACGGAAGGATGCCCCGACCGGGCCCCAGATCAGCAGAAAACTAAAAGAGATGGCATGACTGCCAAAACCCCGAAAGGGAAGCCCGAAAGCGAAACTAACACTATACAAGGAAAAACCCCGAGAGAGCAGCTAAACAAAGATTCTAAGGGAAAAAATCGGATAGAACTTTAAGAGAAAAACTAATCTAAACCAAACAAGACCCTAAGCCAAAACTTGGGCAGGGGCCCTGGAGAAAAGAGCTAATCTAAACCAAAACCCGAGCGGAGCACCGGGAGGAGAACTATCCTAATCCAACAAAGGTTCTCAAGAAAGCTCAGAAACCCGATGCAGCCCTTGGAGGAAGACAGACCTAAGCAAAATCAACGGTGCTAAACCGACAGCCCAAGTAAAGCCTTAAGAGAGAGAAAGCTATCCTAAACCAACAAAAGGTCCTAAAGCAAGACCCCGGGCAAAGCCCTGGAAAGAAGGTTGAGATCCTAATACAAACAATGGTTAAAACTAAGACTCAGGTAGAAACCCGAGAAGGAAACTATCCTAAATCGGATAATGATCAAAAGAAAACCTAGGCAGAACCCCAAGAAGGAAACTATCCTAAACCATCTAACCAAGCAAAGGTCTTAATCAGATATAAACAAAACATCTAATTAAATAAAATAAAATACATAATCCTAATGGTTTAGTACCAAATTGGGGGTTCTAAGCCACTACATGCCGAAAAGGCCGGTTTGGTTAACACTCTGGGTTCCTTCTGAATAGAGTCAAGAATATACCTACTATGCATGGTGTGGTGTTAGACATGGTCTAACGGTATGCAATAGTTCCTTTGCCGCACTTAAACGAGCATGCAGCCAGAAGGCTTGCCCGCCTCCCCGACATAGCCCTTAGACAATAAACTGACCAGGGTATCGGGTTGACCAAGCAGGAACTGAGAACAATGAAAAATGCGTGCGAGAATGCAAATGAGAAAGTCAAATTAAGAACCAATGATTTTTAAGTTTAGCCCTCTTATTTGTTTTAAAAATAATCCCAAGCAGAGTTGCTAGAAAATACTGTGGCGTCGGAATTTTGGGTTTTATTGAAAAATAGGGAATTCAAGATTTATGTTGAAAACATTTTAACACTTTGAAAACCAAAAGATTTTGAAAACCCTTTTTGTTGAAAAAATGGAGTCGCTACTTGGTTTTTGAGAAAAATCATGAAAAAAAGAATGAGCCACTGATCTTTAAAATGTTTAACTAGAAAAAATAAGATTTTTGGGGTTAAGGTATAAATCGAAAAATGTGTTAGGCACCCCGTTTGCCCAACCGTGAGGTTGACCTCTATTAATCATCATTGGTTTTTTAATTATATTTCTCAAATGCATGTAAATATAAAAAATAGGGGCAAAGAGAGAACACATAAAATCAAATAAGAAAATAACATAGCATAGGTATATAGAACACAAAAAAAAAAGCATAAAAAGAAATCCTAAGTCCTAAGACATTCAAAATCTAACTAAAGAATATATAGTGCAAACCACATGTGATAAGATAGAATTACTAGCACATAACTAACAAATCCTAATCATACTAAAACATAACACTGATAATACATGATAAACATAACATGAGATTAAACAAAAGAGAAATGACCTCTAAGATTTTCTAAGCCTTATTCATGCTAGAAATACACCACAGATTGCATACGAGAGGTCACAAATTATTCACAGAATACTAAAACAGCAAAAACAGGCTACTGGAACAGCACAAAGGTTGCGGCCATAGCATTTGGATGTTGCGGTCGCAAGGTAAAATGGGGAAAAGGTTGCGGATGTGAGGATCAATGTCGCAACTGTGAAGATGTGAGTGCTAGTACATTGCGGGCGCAACATTAATTGTAGCGACCGCAAGGATTGTAAGCATTATGTTACTGAATTTTGGTAAATAGTGTGTAGGGTGCTAACATGCGATATGTGGGGATCAAATATTAGACAGAATCAAAGAAGAAATTAAAACTTATTCTAATCAAAACCACAACTAAGGCATAAAAATTTTGATACAAACTAAAATCCTAGAATTAAGCAAGCTAACAATGTAATTAAAAGCAATAAAACCTAATGATTATGATTATTTTAAAAATAAAAATATAATTAAAGTATGAACAATTTGATACTAACTAACATTTTAGAATTAGGCATACTACTAATTGTTGGAGGCAATACTGCCAAGATCATTGTTTTTGTAAACGATTTTCGGTAAAAAATTAACTAGATGGGCAAACGTCGAAACGGGCTCTAGATAAAATTTTTGACGTTGAACGATCAAAATAAAACATGTGCAACCAAAGTTAATTTAGAAGAATACCTTTTGTCGATCGATTTTTTAACTACGATTTGATTCTGAGTTGAAGCTCCTGTCAGATCTTCTACCATATTCCCTTATGCGATCCTCGAACGTAGTGTGAGTTACGGACTATCGAGAACTTTTATCGGCAGAACCTAGATATATTTAGTCTTGAAAGAAAAAAAAATGTATATCAATTTGAAACTGATTCAGGTTACCCGCTTATATATAGAGTTACAGCAGGGACCTAGGGAGTAATTATAAGTAAGACTTCTAGTGGAACACAGACACCTACCAACGGTTTCTGTAATTATGGAAAGATGCAACGGTTTCTGCAATTTTCATAAAATACTGAATTACAGTTCACACCAATAAAGAACTATAATTGCACTCTGACATGCCTATTAAAACTCCGTAACCAAGACATGCCTATTAAAACTCCGTAACCAAGACATGCCTATTAAAACTCCGTGCCATAGTCGTATCGATGGTATATCCATTTCCATCTAAACTGTGAACATAAAACTTATATTCTGCAAGAACCTAAAATCTGATCTTCTGTGTGTAAGCATACTCTACACACCAGATTAAATACTATACAAAATATCGAACATCCATGCATAACAAAGAAATGATTTACATATATTGCTCATAAAGATTCTCATAAAATAGAAAATTAATTTTATTAAAAATTAAATACTAAAAACATGGTTTCAGTATACCAACCCTAAAATCTGATCTTCTGTATTAGGATTGGTATACTGAAAATTATGTTTTTAGTATTTAATTTTATTTTAATAAAATTAATTTTTCATTTTATGAAAATCTTTATGAGCAATGTATATATATCATTTCTTTAATGTTATGCATGGATATCCAATATTCTGTACAATATTTAATTTGGTGTATCGAGTACGGCTTACATACAGAAGATCAGATTTTAAGTTCTTGCAGAATATAAGTTTTATGTTCACAGTCTAGATAGAAATGGGCATACCATGGATATGACTGTAGCACAGAGTTTTAGTTGGCCCGTCTTGGTTACGGAAAACAGATAATAACGTCGTCTATTGTTTCGACTCTCTGTACTAGTACACTTTGTGTATATTGAACGGGACACATTGGAGTAATTAATTTTACACTGACTATATAAATTAATTCACACCCCAAGGTTATTATGAATAGTGCTTATACTTTTATTCCTAAAATAATTATTGATTTGCATATATTTAATATTCGTTATTTTGATTCATTAGAGGGTGCGATCTTTTATGGTCTATATTCCCAGTAAGTTGGATAGTGGTATTATTTATATGTTAAATATTAATTATTGACGAAATTCATGTCCCGAAAGATCGAGATTGGCGGTACCCCCTGAAGGAAACTTATAAGTTTTGACTGGACCAAACCCTACATGTGGATTTTATTATCTGGCAATCAAATACGTTAAGTGAAAGGGTTTAAAGAATTTCAAAATACCGATTAAATTAAATTATCAGTAGTTAAATTTAATTGGCGGATATCGACAATCTTAACGTGGAGAGATAAGTTAAGTATTTAATAACAGGAGCTCAATGCAAGATGGTCTTGAAATTATGGGTCAGAATGAAATTATAGTTCTTTAGTGGTGTGAATTGTAATTCAGTATTTTATGAAAATTGCAAAAATCGTTGTAAAGTTTTCATAATTACAAATACCGCTATGTGGTTTACTTAATTGCGAAAATCGCTGATGGCTGTATGCATTCACTAGAAGTCTTACTTATAATTACTCCACAGGTCCCTGCTGTAGCCCTATAAATATGCGGGTAGGCTGAACCAGTTTTATAGCTTGTCTTTTAAGACTAAAACTGTCTAGGTTCTGTCGGTACGAGTTCTTGATAGATTGTAACCCACACTACATTCAAGAATCGCATAAGGGATTACAGTAAAAGGTCTAACAGAAGTTTCAACTCGGAATCGAAAACGTAGTTGAAGATTTGACCGGTAAAAATGTATTCTTCTAAATTAACTGTGGTTGCACGGGTTTTAATTTTGATTGTTCATCATCAAAAGTTTTATCTGGAGCCCGTTTCAGCGTTTGTCCATTCAGTTAATTTTTTTTTACCAAAAATCATTAGCAAAAAAAAATTGATCTGGATAGTTTTGCTTCTAACACCAAGTTCAAAAGATGCCAAAGAGGTTGTAGTCGCAAGTTTTGAAGATTGCGGTCGTGACATTGGAGGTTGCGGCCACAAGGTATTTTAGGGTTTCCACAGGTTTCTTGTTGCGGTCGCGACAATATGGTTTGCGGTCGTAAGGTTCAAAGTTTGCGGGTGAAGTTACTTGGGCCAGTGAACAATTAGGTCGCAAGGTTTGAAGGTTGTGGCCTCAAGGTTCAAAAAAAGTGATCTTGCAGTTCGATTTTACGAGTACTTGAATTGAATCGTTTCCCGGCAATCATTCAAAGACATCATCCCACTCGGTTTTCATTATCGGACTGCAACATAGCTTATAGACTGCAACATAGCTTATAGATCTTCGAAAGAAAGGCATTATACTCGGATGTGAGTCCTTTAAGAGAGGTGTAAGAATTCTTCATCTTCCATGAACATAGAAATTGCAACAAGTTTGTCATGAATGGATTTGATTCGTTGAGATAACATCTATCAAATCTGTTTCTTTCTTGACGTTATGGAGTTCTATTTTCAGATCATAGAAATTGCAACAAGTTTGTCATGAATGGATTTGATTCGTTGAGATAAACATCTATCAAATCTGTTTCTTTTTTGACGTTATGGAGTTTTGTTTTTAGATTTAAGACGTGTTCGAGAAAGAGATGGAAATTATTAGATATTCTGGGAGTACCATTTAGACGATGTCACGTGGTATTTTTAGTAAATAAATGATCGCAACCTACACAATATAGGCCACTTATTGTCTTCTACCCACCTAACAAAGGTGAGTCATTATATTC
The DNA here is from genome assembly GCA_032360265.1 of Heliamphora ciliata. Classification (NCBI taxonomy): domain Eukaryota; kingdom Viridiplantae; phylum Streptophyta; class Magnoliopsida; order Ericales; family Sarraceniaceae; genus Heliamphora; species Heliamphora ciliata. The sequence goes on from JAUMHN010000015.1 coordinate 3,042,358, forward strand.
TTAACGTAAAATTTATCGTCATCATATTTGATGGGAGTACCACGCGAAAGTTGCCACATAGAATTTCGAGAGCACCAAATAATTAGTCGAAAGAGATGAGAAACGTCTCTCTAAGGCAGTCCATACTCCTTCGGCAGTGCTTTGTTCCATTGATGAAAATCAGGATTTTCATCTGTTGTCATGCTACCATTCAGGTCTTGGAAGAAAGGTTCTGGACAGACATCAGTGCCATCCACGAAGCCAAGAGATTATAGGCGTTCAAGATCAAAACAATTTGATATTTTCATAATATGAAATTTGTTGAATCTTGTTTCACTTAAACTAGATTTGATACATTTGAGAAAATAAGAGAGGATTTTGGCAAATTGATTTCATATGAAAAGAAGCAATCTCGGTTGTACTTGTTGAAGGTGAAGCTGCCATTGTTGAATGGATTTGATGCTCTGATACCACGAAAGAATGAAAAACGGAGAGAGAAATAGAGAGAGAGAGAGAGAGAGAGAGAGATAATTGAACCAGAGTTCTCTTATTAACTACATTCCTACCTGAACCGTCCTTTTATACACTGACCACCGACGCAACTTTTTCCCAATTAACTGAGTGACTAACTGCTTATAACCGAATGTATATAGATACAACTACAAGTAATCATCTTCACAACTATGAGCTGGATTGTTTAACACTGGCCCTCTATATATTAATACTAGCGGACGGGTACACGTTGCGTGTGCAACGAAATGATAATTTATAATTTTTTAAAAAAATTAATCTTAGAAAGAATGTCACATATGAATTTTATTAAATTTTAATATTAAAAATAATATATAATTTTCTTCCTAATTGAAAAGCATGATGCAACAAAATGTGATCAGATATGTGTATTAAATGATTAGTTACCTAAATTCAACAAAATTCGAATTAATAAAATGAAAAAATAAAATTTGTATTGACATTCGAGAAAATTAATAAACTTTCAATTTCAATCCATAAAATTACAGTAAAAAGCAAATCAGCAAAACCCATAAAGAGAAAAAAATTTCTAGAGAGAGAAAGGGAGAGAGACATTTGTCATCTCACAATTTTCTGACGGAAGGAAAATAACGTCTGATACTTTTATGTGCTTCACGGTGTTGTCTTCTCAAATAAAAAAATAATACTTAGTTTGCAAACAGTAGAACTGTCAGCTTACTAAAAAGTAAAACTGTAAATAGTTGTTTTATTATAGTAGTAAGTATAATATAGATAGTAAAGATATGTCAAAAAAGTACATTGTCACATCTTTGCACCACTATTTTATTTTTTTAATTTTTTTTATTATAGTAGTAAGTATAATACAGATAATATAGATATGTCAAAAAAGTACCTTGTCACATCTTTACACCACTGTTTGTATTTTTTTAATTTTTTCTTCAACCGTTGCTCAAAAAACTATAAAAATAAATTAAGCAATCAATTCAAAAACATTTTAAATTCATAAAATAAATACATATTTAGAAGAGGTAAAAATTTATACTTACCAATTTAATGTCTTCTTGGATGCACATATTTTCACTATTAATCAATTGCAATAAAAATGTGAGCACATAAAAAGATAAATTTAAACGTTTGTAAGAATTGAAAACGAACATTATTTTTAAAATTATGATATACCAAAATGTTATTTCTTCATTCCATTGATGTCGTCGGAAAGTAATGGCTTCCTGTAAATGATTGTTCAATTACAAAATGTCATAATTTACAATTGCGAATTAACTCCAAAAGAAGAAACTGGATTAAAAAAGTTGAAGACAAGTTTTGGAAAGAGTTCTTTAAAAAATAATAACAATCTTGAGGATACTTTTCAGAAAACATGGCATGAGAGAATTTAACAATGATAAAGAAACCATTGAGCAGCAGTGGCAGGACAACTGGTGAGTTTTAATATTTTTATTACGTGGGTATGCCTAGAGAATGAAGCGATATAAATCTATTATTTGACATGTTAAAAATTTAAAATTGGTTTGCAGATTTATTCACGCACAAATGAGAAAAAAATATTTATTTTCAATGCAAGTATTTAATTATTTATTCCCCAACAAAAATAAAATAAAACAAATGCCATAAAAAAATAATAATAATAATAACAGTAGCATTGAATTATTGTCTCAAAAAAACAGTTATATCTTAATATTTTTTTATTGTGTTTAATTTTATTAGGAAAAGCATCTTGATGCTTGATTAACTACTTTTTTTTTCGTTAGTTTTTTATTTTTTCAATTCAATAAAAGATTTCAAAAAATAAATAATTTTGATAAAATAATAAAAACTACTTAAAAATTATTAAAATAAAATAATTCAATAATCTTTTTTCTCAAACTGAAACTGTTTTTTGTTCAAAAATCATATGAGTTTTGATTTAATGCATGGTTTATTATTTTATATTTTTATAGAACTTATATACCATACTCAAAAAATACTAAAAAATTTAATAAAATGAAATAATTTAATAATCCATTATCTCAAACTGAAACTAATTATTTTTTCAAAAATTGTATGATTTTTGAGTTATTCATAGCTTATTATAAACCTAATATTACATAATGTAACTATCAATGAAACTTAAAGGCACAAAAAGAATATACCTTATAAAACTTAGTCCGTAGAAAAGTTTGCAAAAAATGAATCCTCAAATGTGTTGAGTGTGAATGAAAAATTAACCTAAAAAAATATATAATTTAAATCAAAGTTTAAATCAAAGAAGAGAGTTAGAGACTCTAGTCTCTACCCAAAAGGGATGCCTCCACCTCACCAAATCAACTTTTTGAATAATTAAGCCAAAACCCAGATCAACGTTAGGTTTTCTCCGCTTTTCCCCATTATTAACTATAACCTAAAACCCAAAAACATTAACTGAGAGATTGCATAAGCAACCCCAAAAATTAAACCAAAAAGCATAAAAAAAAAAGTAAAATTTTACTGCAATTGAATTTGTACATACAGAGATTTTACTGCAAAATTTTATTGCAAAACTATAACCCAAAACCCAGAAAACATTAACTGAGAGATTCCATAAGCAATCCCAAAAATTAAAACAAAAAGCATAAAAAAGCAAAATTTTACTGCATTTGAATTTGAACATACAGAGATTTTTCTGCAAAATTTTACTGCAAAATTTTGCCATAATCAACGATACAGAGAAATTAAGGGGAAAAGAACATGTCAAGATTTTTTTTGGAATCTCTTATGGTAAGAAGCTTAATAACAGCCATAATGCATAAGTGGAAAAGAACTAACGTTTAATGTGAGGAAGGACGGGAGAAATTCCATTCACCCTACAATTATGAGCTATGTTATCTGCAATTTCTTGGTCATCATAGTCTGAGGTAGTGATGTCAAGTTGGAATAATTTTCTCAAAAAAATGGCCAATTCTCTAGTTCCACTAGCACACAATACAAAATAAACGTCAGGAATAATGAATATTATTACAACATGAAAAATAAAATGTCGAATTTAAACACAATGCAGATGGAAAAGAGAGAGATAAGCAGTTGACGTAAGAGTTACATAATAGATATAACAGATAATATACCTAATGAACGGAATGAGATACCACCTATCGTGAGTACACAGCAGGAACTTCGTCGTAGTGGGAAGGTTATTCGTCAACCCGAGAGATTCATGTTCTTGGGAGAGTCTTACGACAAGATTCCAGAAGATGTACTCTAATCAGGTCTGGGATCTTGTAGAACCATTAGATGGGATAAAACCCATCGAGTGCATATGGATCTACAAGATAAAGAGAGAAGTGGACGGGAAGGTGAAAACCTTCAAAACTAGGTTTGTAGCGAAATGGTTTACTTAGAAAGAAGGGTTCGATTATGAGTAAATCTATTCGCCGGTGGCTATACTTAAGTCCATTCAGATTCTCTTATCTATTACTGCTAATCTCGATTACGAGATTTGGCAAATGGACGTCAAGACGGC
>JAUMHN010000015.1:3051151-3061283 GCA_032360265.1 Heliamphora ciliata
GCTGCCGACCAGCTTCAACCTGGGATTCGCGGGTCACTGAATCCTCTGACATCCTTGTTTATCAACAAGGAGACCAAAAAAAAATACCACAAAAGAATACACAAGCCTCAATCCACACGGAGGTATAACAAAGAATTACACCGGATCCTCACAGTATCATCAAACTCGCAGACACCATGGAGCTACACTGGCAGACTGATGCAGTGAGGGAAAGAGAGAAAAGTCAAGCCGAGTGACTGCGAAGAGGGCTACAGAGTATGTCGCAAGCCTGGAGAAGCTAACAGTAGTCGTCGGAGGCTGAGGAGGACTTGTCGTGGTCGGCACGGGCTTTGGAGGGGCTGACAAGGATCACCGGAGGCCCTAGATGGGCTGACGACAGGCGGCGTTCCCTCCCTGAGGGACTGACGGGGGTTGAAGCCACCCTAGGAGGTTCTAGCGAGAGTCGTCGGGTGACGAGGGTCGAAATCACCTTAGAAGGGTCCGACGTGAGTCGTCGTCACCCCTGGAGGGGTGGACGAGGGAGATCGCAGCGCCTGGAAGGTTGACGAGCGTCGGCGCAGGTTTCTGGGTTAGCCGACGGTGGTCGGCGTGAGCACCTGGAAGGCCGACGAGGGTCGGTGACGACGGTGGGAGGGTCGACGGGGGACGGCGAGGGTCTGGTGGTCGGCAGCTAGGTTAGGTGGCGGTTGATTCTGGTGGAAGCTAGGGTTTGTGATAGGCTAAAGTTTCATGGCTCTGATACCATATTAGAATAGAGAAAAGAGTATGGGAAAGCGTGTATCACATTGTGGGATGTGCACGCGTATTTATTAAGCACCGAAGACATACAATGGATACTGTGGGCATCTCCACAGGATATTATTAATACTAAATATATTTAACAATATTTAGTATAATGTTTCATTTGCATTAGGAAAAACAGCTTTGTGAATTCTGTTCTTCTAACAACATTGCTGTTTGTAATCTTCTTTGACTGCATTTGTATCGAGGCTACTGCCTTTAACTTCATTTTTAATGTTAGGAAAACAAAAGTAGTTATTTCCAAATTCTCAATTTTGAGACAGGATGTTCATACTGATTTAATTTTGTGCACAGAAAAGTAATTGCCCAAGCAGATGGCAAGTTTAGCCCTTTATCTATCTCTATTTTCATTGAGTTTTACTCTCTTGCTTTGCGTTCCCAGACCTTTTCCTTTTACCTTTCTATATTTTGGATTCCTTCAAAGTGGATAATACTTCCGCTTGCTAGGAGATCTTGCAGTTCTTAACAGAATTGTTTTCAGGGAATGTAATGAGAATTACCTAATGTAATGTTTTTTTGTTTTGTTTTTGTGAAGTTGTTCTAAGGGCTTTATGCATTTACTTTCTTAATGAATTTGCAAGTTTCTTTTGTTTTTCACTTTGCATGCACTTCTTGTGTGTGAATAGCTTTACCTGTGTTTTGAACCTATGAGTGCATTTTTCTGACTTTTTTCCTGGTCATGGGTGCAGGCTTGTGCATTATACAACAATTGGTGGCCAATGTTATCAGGTGTGAGAGGATACACCTAGTTGTTTTGGGTAACTTGAACCAGGGTTGTAAGGTCGATGTCATGAATTTTACTTGTTCTTGCAGCTCTCATGTATGTTTTGGTGCCTATGCCCTGTTTGTTCTTTGGAGGTGGGTCCACTCAATTCTTAATTAGCCGGGATGGTGGAGGGTGAGTACTTTATTCTAGCTCTTTGACATTACTCTGTATTTATATTTTTGGAACTTGCTTTGGATTAGCATTAGGATAATTTGCATAATGAGCATTTGAAATTTTGAAGCATGCTTTGGCACATGTATTTATATATCCATCCGAACGTTTATGTTTTCACTAACATAAATGAGCATTATAAACGAGAATTAGGATAATTTGCATAATGAGCATTTGAAAAGATTGTTGTATTGTGCTTCTCTTTTGGTGGGCCAACAAAATTCTGATAACAACGTTGTAAAAGCAAACTGAAACGAGGGTAGAAGGTACCATGGTGTGCATATTATATGTGAATCATGTTCTTCCTACTATGTAAAGATGTTCACTAACAGTTTGAAAGGGGTGCAAGTCAAAACTGTATGTAAGGCATATAGCAAGGTTTTAAGTCGCAGTATCGATTGGCATAACGGTCGCGGTCGCGTGTAACGGGTATCGGGCGTATCGGGCGTATCGGTCAACCTGTAATGGGAATTGGTAAGTGCGCACGTGAATCTTTTTCAACTGCTAGCAAATGACATAAAACTCATTGATACACGTATCCTAGCCTTATTTACTACAAATTGAATGTTTGTAGTTGTTTTTAATTTTCATTTTAACACAAAAAATATTTTCTAAAATTTATGTTGTTTTTAAATAAAAAAATACGATATTGTTGTATGGTCAAAGAATTTCACTATCTAAGTATCTATGATATTATAAATACTAATATAATTGATAATCTTTGATAACAAAACAAGTAAAAAAATAATATTGATTGTCATAATGTCATGCATACTTTAAACCTCTAATATACTAACAATTAACAATCCAACATTCTAACATATTAGTATTACTAACTAGATATCATTTTAAAATCACATACTAATATCTATTTAATTTTTATTTAGACAAGGAAAACGATACACCTCTCACATCCAGAAACAATGACGTGGTTTGTAACTTTTAGGTTCATCATCATCATATGTTTGCCGGCGTGGTTGTCATCTTTGATGGTAGCTAAAGGTTCTACCTTCAGTATCCATCGTATACCACTATTTAAAAGATTCAGGATGTTGATAAGTATAATCATAAGGAATGGGTGGCCCAATTAATCCAGAACCATACCGTGACATATCATACCGAGGTGGATAGTAAGCCATAGGTGATTGATGATAAGCTGCAGGAGGTCGATGGTAGTAGAAAGGGGGTGGTGGAGGATAGTATAAATGTTGAGACCCTTGAAGGCCCTGACGGTACATGGGATATGGTCGTGGCCCTCGTGAGTAATGGTAAAGTTGTCCTCCAAATCCAAGCTCTCCAAATTGGTGTATAATAAGATGATCATCATAGTTGTCATGTGTTCTCGCCTGATGATTGACGTCTGTGCCTTCGATAGTGCATCAAATGAGCATCATCTCTAATCTCCTCGTCATCACGAAAGCTATGCACCCTAGGTTCTCCACGAAAAGGTGAATTGCCTCTATTTGTACCAGTATGTCTATATTAAGAGGGTTCACCTTCATGTTGCCTAATACCAGCATTGCCTCCATTAGGGGATGAGTTGGTATCAACATAACTGCTACTAAGTAAACTCAAACCATCGTTGCCGCCACCGGATCTACCTGCAGAAGGTAGGGGTGTAATTGGTTCGGTGTGGTCGGTTTCTAAACTAGAAGGCTCACCGAAACCGAAGAGTTCGATTTTGCTTTTGTGAAACTGAATTTGCTGATGGACTGAGACAAACTGTGCCGACCGATGGACTTGCAGTTCGGTTTGTGTACCTGCTTCAATTCTTGGAAGTCACAAGCAGCAGCAAGTTATTAATAAAGAGAGAACATAAATTGAGCATCACAAGTTCAAAGAAACAACTCAACAAGAATAACATTTTTTTTTCATTTTTATTCTCAACATAGTGTTATCAATAATAGCAAAGTTGTATTGAAGAATAAGAACAAGAAAATGAGGGAAAAAAAGGAAAACATAAAAAAAAAACAGAAAATAGATCAAATAATAAGAAAGCCGATCAAATAAAAAGAGATAAAGAGAGAAACCTTCACCGACGGCAATGATGTAGAGGCTGAGAAAGATGGAGTCCTGGAGAGGATGAGAGATGCCAGCAAGGCTAACTGGTGAGTTACATTCACGTAATTGATTTGAGCTGTACACATGGAGGCGGCTCTGGAATTGATGCATGTATGTAAATTTTGGTCGGTTTTCAACAAACATTTATCCAATTGAAACCGAACCGAAATAAAAAAATTTCTCACTTGAAAAATCGAACAGACTAAACTTCTTGAACAAACCGACCAATAATCAATTGGTCCGATCGGTTCAGTCGGTTAGTTCGGTTTCTTCGGAAAAACTTACACCCCTAGCAGAAGAGCTATTTTCTTCAGTTAGTGCTCGATTGGTTGCATCATCATGATCATCATTATCATCAAGGTTCAATCAATCAGAACTATCTTACCCATCTAATATTTGGTTGTTTTCTCTACTGTAACCACAGAGCAAGCGGATCATCTTCTTCAAAGATGCAGTTAAGATTGATTGGATTGAAATGATCATCTATCTCTTTTTGACTCATTGTAGCATGTCTGATTTTCAGTCGCATGTTGTAGTACACGGAGGCAAGTTTGTTTAACTTAATGTATTTTAATCGATTCCTTGTCTTAGTGTGGATGAGACTGAAAGTATTATGCTCACAATTAGAGGCCGATGTGGTTTGGCTCAACACTTTCACAGTAATTTTTTAAAGTTCAAGAGTAGATGTACCATAATGGATCCACCATTCAACTATATTAACCAAAAATAAAAAAATATGCATATTAGTAATAATAACAAACTGAGAAATATAAAAATTAATTTATATGGTGGATTACTCTACTGCTGCATTATTATATTACCAAAATTTGTATGATGCACTGCTTCCTGAGCAATTACCGTACTAAAAGAATCTTGTTTCTCTCGAAACTGCAAAATCTGTTAATATTTCTGACAATGCCATTAATACTATTTCTATCAAAATATCACTTACTATTATTATTTATTACTTGATTTAATGGGATAATTAAGTAATTAACTTACTTGATTTGTGACTCTAATTCTATTGTCAATGTTAGGCTCCAACTTTTGTGTAACATTTTTGACACTGTTCATAACTTTCATTTGGTTGGAAAGACCTTCCCCGTATTGGAATTGTGGATTGAGAAAATAACTTGTTAAATTAAATGTCAATGACATTTCAATTTTCAATTAACTATTGTAAATATTTAATTTAACTCACTAGCTGCATGTAAGTCTTGGTGTAGTTGAAAATTTTATCTTTTATCAATTATTTTCCAATATTCCTTGTAGTACTGACAATGCTTTTGAATGGCGAGCTTCGCCCTATCATAGCTTCATAAATAAAACCAATGGTAGGTTTCTCATCGCCATCTACAAATCGAAGTACCTTAACAAGGGGCTCTTGCACTTTCAAATTTTCATTTGTTTTAGTCCAAAAGTCTCTATCCATCACCTTTTCTGCACTTCACATCCCTTTCCATGTTTGTCCTTACTCCATTTAGAGTTACTTCACTTGTTAGAATGGAACATCTCTTGCAAACCATCCTTATGTCAGACAAGGCTTTCTAATATTATGAAATTTGTAGCAAAGCGCATGATGGTAGGGCGTAGCAATTCTCTATTATTGGTAAATTTCTTCATTAAATTCTCAAGTCAATTGTATTTGTAGATGAAGCTAGTGATTTCTTTTCTTGCCACTATCTTCCAATATAAGATCATTGCAATGAGCTGCACAAGCTGTCCAATACAGATGCAGTCTCTTCTCCATAAGTTTTTTTTTTCCTGCAAGCTTCAAAGTGGCTACGTTATCTGCCACAACTTGTACCACACTTTTCTCCAATCTCGTCAACAACTTTGTCAAGTAGGCTCAAATAGTATTCTGATATCCTACTAAGCATATCTGTGGCATCAATGGACTTGTGATAAATTGTTCCTCGATTGCTGTAAATTAGGAAATTAATTATGTGCTTCCTAGTAGGCCCTGTCCATCCATCACACATTGTTGTCACGCCTCTCTCCTCTCAAATAGGCTTGTGGGACTTAATTCACTTTTTGATTAACTCATACTTCCTAAGTAAGTAAACTTCAGTTACCTCATATGAAGTAGGAAGTTCCACATTTGGTCTCACTTATTTGGCAACATCTAACATTGGTTTAAACAAAGGGTTGAGAATTGTATTGGCTGAATGCCGACCATAAATGATAAATTGACTAACTGCCTTGCCTAATTTTGTTCTCAAAGTCTTCATAACTTTTATAGGCAGTTTTTGTTGCTTTTGTTAACCTTGATGTAACATCGGATCCATTTTAGCTAATCTCGCTTCTGATGTGTTTGGATTTACCCACTTCTATTTATCTGTAGTACTAGTTTCTCAAACACTAGCAGATCAACGCCCGAATCTTGACAAACTTGATTTGCCTGCCCTGCTATTACTTTTTGTATCATATCTTTGCCCAGAACGTGATGTAAACCTGTCTTTCCTTTCGCTCTCTATATTTTCTTACACTTTCTCGCATAGCCATAGTTATTTCAGGGTTTTCATTATCACTAAAAATATTAATGCGTCTACCATATTCATCATTATCATTACCACCACCATTACCATGCTGTCGTTAAGAAGCTCTATTTTGTGTAGCCAATTCTTCCCTTTGCTTCCTCTTGTCAATTTGTTTCTTCTTCTGGCCTCGGAGATGTTTTATTATTTCTTCTCTAATCTCTGTAGATATTTGGGCATGACTTAATTTGTCCCGTCTGATGAGTCAAGTGTTGCTTCAATCTAGTTGTTCCTCTAGTAACCAATCTTTCACATAATTTGCAATACATTTTATGCATATTATTTGGCACTTGATCTGCAAAGTTCCATCCAATATCGTTACTAGACTCTGCCCTTAGTTTTCACGTGGCATCATGATTTTATTTACTCTGCATTAATATTTCATATATTGAATTAGTAACATAAAATCCGAAAGAGAGGCATTTAACAATAATATTATTTTATGGTTTTTATATATCATAAAGTAATACTACAAGTAACTACAATACTACGTATAATAATAATATTAAATTTGTAACATTATTATATTATAAAGCCATCGTGGTCCGCCACCCATCGTGGTCCGCCTCCCCTCTAGACCTCGCATACGCGGGAGCTTCATGCACCAGGTTGCCTTTTTTACTATATAAATTATGAATAATTCAAACTTAAATAAAAAATATTATACCAAATAATAAATGTTCATATTATTTTATATAATATAAATGAGGTATATATGTAATTTGAATATTACATACAATAATAATAAGTTGTATGATGATAAATTGAAAAAAAATAATTAAAAAAACAAGATAATGATATTAAAAAAATTAAAAAGAGATTTTGAATACTAATTGAAGTAATAGAAAACTTACAAATTAGGAGAAAATAAAATTAAGCTAATTAGAATTTGAGCCAAATCTCAACAGCGTAATCCCAAATTAGAACCAGTGCTGAAACCCGAAATCCCAAATTGAAGAACCACCCAGTTGTTGAAATCGTCGAAATCCCAAATTGAACATATGTTGCCGAAATTCCCAAATTGAACCCCAATCACACACCGAAATCCAAAATCGAAGACCAATTAAACACAAAATCCTCAAATAAAAGTGAAACGAGCTCAAATCCTCCACAATCGAGAGTCAAAATCCCTGATCTGCAACCAAAATCCCTTATCAATGTTCGAAATCCCAAATTCGAGCTGAAATCAACGCCAATCATTGCCGGATCCTCAATTGAGCTCAAATCGAACATGATCGGCAACTCTAGTCCCCAAATCGAACTCAAGTTGAACTGAAATCGAAGTCGGAACCTTAATCGGCCACTAAAATCCCTAAATCGAGCTCAAATCGAACCAAAATCCATGTTTGAATTTCAGATTTGAAGAGGAAGATGATTATGAGTTCGGAAGAGCAATCCCTGAAGGGTTTGTTTTTTGTTGACGCAGAAAAGTGATGAGATGATTCTGAAGAAGACAAAAGAAAAAGGAAAAGGTGAGTTCATACTTCCTTCTTACTGTTCATACTTGTCGTTGTGTCGGGGGAGGGGGGAGTTATCGGTTGTAACGACCGTTACGGATCGATACACAATTGATACCCGTTACATAACGGAAGTATTGGTTGAGTGAGCACACTACGCGTGAGAGAGGGTGTGAAACAAAGTCCCACATCGCCTAATACAAAAGTAATATGGAGTTTATAAGCGCGAGGGCACCTTCACCTTAATAGCTAACTTTTGCAGTTGAATTCTACCAAATACCGTGTAACAGAGTACACTCACATGTTCAGGAGACTCTTCGTTTGGTGAAGCCATTTACTGCAGTAGAAAGTTTTTTCTCTTCGATTTCAGTTCAATTTGACCTCAATCTGGGGATTGGAGTTGCCGATTGTGTTCGATTTGAGTTGGATTGAGGATTCCGACGGTGATTGGTGTCAACTTCAGCTCGAATTTGGGATCTTGAACATTGATCAGGGATTTCGATTGCGGATTAGTGATTTTGACTCTCGATTGTGTTGGATTTGAGCTCGTTTCACTTTGATTTGGAGATTTTGTGTTCAATTGGTCTTCGATTTGGGATTTCGATGTGTGATTAGGGTTCAATTTGAGAATTTTAGCAACAGATGTTCTTCAATTTGGGATTTCAGCGATTTCAGAAACCAGCGGTTCTTCAATTTGGGATTTCAGGTTTCAGCACTGGTTGTTCTAGTTTGGGATTACGTTGTTGAGATTTGGCTCAAATTCTAATTGGCTTAATTTTATTTTTCCCCAATTTGTAAGTTTTTCTATTACTTCAATTAGTATTCAAAATCTTTTTTTAATTCTTTTTAATATCTTTATCTTGCTTTCTTCAATTTATCATCTTACAATTTATTATTATTATTATTGTATGTAATATTTAAATTATGCATTTACCTCATTTATATTATATAAGATAATATGAACATTTATCATTTAGTATAATATTTTTTATTTAAGTTTGAATTATTAATGATTTGATTATATAATATATAGTATAATATTTTAATAATATTCAATAGTTTGATAATATTACAAATTTAATATTATTACTATATGTAATATTGTAATTACTTGTAGTATTAATTTATGATATATAAAAATCATAAAATAATATTTTTATGAAATGCCTCTCTTTCGGATTTGATGTTGCTAATTCAATATATGAAATATTAATGCAGAGTGAATAAACTCACGATGTCATGTGGAAACTCAGAGGGAGAGCCTAGTGATGATATTAGATGGAACTTTGCAGATCCAACCAAATAACAGGCATAAAAAATATTGCAAATTATGTGGAAGGTTGATTATTAGAGGAATAACTAGATTGAAGTAACATTTTACTTATCAGATGGGACAAATTAAGCCGTGCCCAAATGTGTCTACAAAAATTAGAGAAGAAATGATGATACACCTCTGAGGTTAGGAGAAACAAATTGACAAGAGAAAGTAAAGGGAAGAATTGGCTGCACAAATTAGAGTTTCTTAGTGACAGTATGGTGATGGTGGTGGTGATGATGATGATGAATATGGTAGAAGAGGCATTAATATTTCTAGCGATGAAGAAGATCTTGAAATGACTATGGCAAGGTGATAAAGTGTAAGAGAGTATAGAGAGTGAAAAGACAGATGTTTGCAGTACGTTATGTGCAGAGGTATGATACAGGAAGTAGTAATAGGTCATGAGGATCAAGTTTGCCAAGATTGGGGCATCAATTTGCTAGTGTTCGAGAAACTAATAGTACTACAGAACAGATAGACAAAAGTGGGTAAATCCAAACATACCAGAAGCGAGATTAGCTGCATTAGATCCGATATTACATCGAGGTTGATAAAAGCAACAAAAACTGCCTACAAAAGTTATGAAGACTTGAAGGACAAAATTAGGCGAGGCAGCTAGTCAATTCATCATCTATGGTCGGCATTCAGCCAATGCAATTCTCAATCCTTAGTTTAAACCAATGTTAGATGTTGCTAGAGAAGTGGGATCAAATGTGGAACTCCCTACTCCATATGAGGTAACTGAAGTTTACTTACCTATGGAGTATGAGTTAATCAAAAAGCAAATTAAATCCCACAAGCCTATTTGGGAGGAGAGAGGCGTGACAATAATATGTGATGAATGGACATGGCCTACTAGAAAGCACATAATTAATTTTCTAGTTAACAACAATCAATGAACAATTTTTCACAAGTCCATTGATGCCACATATGTGGTTTGTAGGACATCAGAATACTATTTGAGCCTACTCGACAAAGTTGTTAACACGATTGGAGAAAAGTATGTGGTACAAGTTGTGAC
>JAUMHN010000015.1:3069441-3087536 GCA_032360265.1 Heliamphora ciliata
ACTTACACCGAGGGCAACTCGTGCCAAATACACGTCATCCCGGTACATCTAGATAATCTTCTAAAAACCAAACTGTAACATCAATTACAAAATATTTTTTGCAAATATACATTATACATGTATATAAATCCATTCATCAACATGGAGATCAACAAAACATTTCAAATATTTTTCTCAGAAGCAGTTATACAATGCATGTATAAGTAAGAGATTCAATCCATGAAACCACGGAGATCAAACCAAAACATGTATAAACATATTTTTATCAAAGCGTTTTAAAAAGTGAGCCTCAACCCCAAGGGCTAGCTGTAAACCTCGGGTAAATAGGTTTTTCATCAACAACGCCTCCTTTTTCTCAAAAGAAACCCAACCCTTTTCCCAAAGGAACCACTAAAAGGCCAAGGTAAACAGCCAACATTTTAGTCAACTGGACCCCACCCCAGTCGACTGAAAAACTCTCTGGAAAAACAATTGTTTTGAACTAGAAAACATTTCAGTCGACTGACCCCTCGAGTCCAGTCTACTGAACCTCCCAACTCAAGATCCAGTCGACTGAACTCATGGGTCTAGTCGACTGAACTTGCCCAAAAAACGTTTTTAGCTACGGTTTTGACCTCCAGTCCTCAAACTAAGCTTCAAAAACACCTGTTTTGATACCTAAAAGCATACCCGAGCCTAAGGCTATCACAACACCTTACCAGAAATATCCAACACCCAATTCCATCCAACCGAAATGCCGAAAACAGTTTTAACCCAAAACTGGATCTAAAACATAAAATCACATTTCATGCGTTTTTAAATGGTGAAACAGCATAAAATTACATATAGTACCCTTATACAGCAGTAGAGTCTGAGATCCTATCTCGTTGGGTCAAAAACACAATGCCTTGATCTACGTGCAAATTCGAGCTTCATCAAAATCAAATTTCGTCCAAATGGATGCGTAGACCACGAAGCCAAAAGCAAGAATCAACTGTTGGTCCATCGAAAACTAAGTCCCAGGCCCCCGAGAAGTTAGAGAGAAGGCAGAGAGAAGATGGAGGAAACTTAGGAGTTAAGTTTTGAAAATAACTTTTGAAAATATCTAACTCCAGATATTTATAGACCTCCAAAATTTTTTTTTTTTTTGAATTTTTAAAATTTGCACCAAAATTCCCAGCGGCCCCAGGACCAAACCCGCATGCTTGAAATAACCAAAACATGCATCAAAACGCATATAGGCATATCAAAACGAAAATGCTAAAAAGGCGTCAAAACACCTAATATGTATATATATATCAAAATCAAACAGTACAGGGCCTCACAGTGTATGTGGAAACCATTCTATCCCAAGATCTCTGGTCGGGAAAATAGTGTGAGTAGGGTACTATTAGCCACCTTGATGCATGATACCAAGGACTTTATGAGAATGTGTGACAAATGCCAGCGCTTCACAAACATAGCCAGGCAACCACAGATTGAACTCACAGTTCTGACAAGTCCCTAGCCATTCACGTAGTGGGGATTAGATATTATTGAGCCTCTACCCATGTCGCAAAGACAAATGAAATTCTTGGTGGTCGCAATTGATTACTTCACAAAATGGGTGGAGGTTGATCTACTGGCAAAGATCGCTGGAAAGAACGTCGCTCATTTTATATGGAAGTCCATTGTTTGTCAATTGGGGTTCCCTAGAGCTTTGGTGACAGATAATGGGAAACAATTTGACAACAAAAACTTCAAAGAACTCCATAATAACCTCAACATTTAGTTGTGTTATGCCTCTCCTGCTCATCTGCAATCCAATGGACAGGTAAAAGTAATTAACCATACATTACACAAAATTTTGAAAACTATGCTCGACAACGCAAAAGGATTGCGGTTGGACAAGCTCCTTAACGTAATCTAGGCCTACAAAACTACCATTCGAATGCCTACATGTGAAACTCCATATATACTGACCTATGGTCATGAGGCAATCCTCTCAGTTCAAATTTGCCTAACCAGCACTTGGGTAAGTGAGTTCAATCAGTCGAAGAATGATGAAGAGTTAAGAGTTAAGCTCAATTTGCTTGAGGAGATCAGAGAAACATCACGTAAATGGGTGGCAGCTTACCAGGAATGTGTGAGAAGATATTATAATTCCCATATCAAAGAAAGGAGATTCAGCCCAGGGAACCTGGTGCTCAGGAAGGTGGTATTCGCAACTAAAAATCCAACTGATGAAAATTTAGGACAAAATTGGGAAGGACCCTACATAGTGAAGCTTCAATGTGGCAAAGAAGTCTACAAACTTCAAACGACTAAGGGCAAAGACTTGACGCATCCTTGGAACATAAAACACCTAAAAGAGTATTATCCTTGAAGAGCTATCTGTATAATAAATTCAGTGAAAGTGTAACTGCGTGTAGCCCTGGACTTAAAAATGCTTAATGAAATTTTTAAAGTTTTTTCGCTTTGTCTATGATGTGAATTATTCTCCAGTGCCAAGCTTGGACCTAAGGGTCAAACGGGATAAGGCTGACCAGGCCTTCTCCATTGCCAAGTCAGGACCTAAGGGTAGGGGTGTAATCGGTTCGGTTTGGTCGGTTTTGAAGTAAAAGAGTACACCAAAATCGAACGCTTCGATTTTGATTTTTTGAAACCGAACCGACCAAAATTAAAAGTTAAACCGCACTGACCGACTTATATTTATTGTGGTTCGGTTGCATCGATTTGCTCGGTTTTCCAGAAATCAATATTCACCAAAATGACAAAAGTCAAGTAAATAGCCAGTACCAAAGCACAGTACTAAATTTTCTTCATTACTAAATCTGAGGACAAAATAACACAACATCAATCACATACAATCCAAATTTAGAGAAATTAATAGCTGATCTCCAATAAATTTAATTTATCTCCAACAAATTCAACAAATTAAGATTTCAAAAAATTCAGCAAATCTAGAAATCTGCTAATGAACTATTCAAAACTCCAAAAATCCAGAAATCTGTTCAAATCTATTCAAATCACATACAATCCAGAAATCTGCTAATGAACTATTCAAAACTATTCAAATATGTTCAAAATTACTCTCCTCATCTGCTAATGAACTATTCAAAAAAAAAGTATAAAATTCAGAAATTTATTCAAAAAATTAGCAAATCCAAGATATTAAACTCCAATTTTCTGTTGAAAAATGCAACTAACAAATCCAATATCCAACGGTCCCAATAGTCTAAGTATCCAACCAGCAAATCCAAAAGAATGTAATCAATATTGAACTCCAATTTCCTGCCATTATTAAAAAACCAATCAAGAGTTGCCAATTTAAGATTCATCCCACTATCACAAATTAATGGAGCTTACCATTGATGTTAGATCTAGGCAACCTAAGAGGGGGGTGAATTGGATCTTTAAAAAAAATAAATAGCAATTTAAAAATATTTTCAGAAATCTTTTAATATTGTAATAAAACAAGATATGCAAATATTTATCCAAAGCAAATATTAAAAGATGAGGGATAGAGAAATAGAACTAGACACCAGCGCTTTATAGTGGTTCGACTTTATCCTAACCTACATCCACTTCTCAAAATCTCCCTTGAATCTTTCCACTATTCAGAATACTTTGCGGACGTATTCTAAGCCTTTACAAGTTTCAAGTTTTCACTTGAGCTATCTGAATGTTTACGGGCACATTCACCAGCCTATTTCAGCTTCAAGAAGATCCTATGAAAACTGACCCCTATTTTCTTCTAATCTCTCTTGAACTCTTCTTTGATGAGTTTCACTCGCTCACTCAAAGGCTAAAGGGTGACTTACCCTTGATTATAATAAATGAGAGGTAATAAATGAAAAACACTCACTCTCTTTACAAGATTGATTTATAATAAATGAAAGGGTAAAGAGAAATGAGTAACAAGAACTGGAGTTGCAGCAATAAATGTGAGCTTAATGATTTCTGAGATTGATTTGAGCAATGGAATAGTGAATGCAAGTCTCCAACCTCTTTAATGCTGAGAAGTAACTCCTTATATAAGTTCTTGTGAGTTCTTGACCGTTGGAGGTAGGTGGGGGCAATAAATGCCAAAAATTCAACCGTTGAAATCTGCCGTATTTTGAATTTCCGTTTTTAGGGTCAACACAAATAGTTTTGGTGTCGACACAAAGTGTCTAGGGCAGGGTTCTTCAAGTGGTTGGATCGACACAAATCTTCTGAGGCGTCGACACAAATTCTACACTTTACCTTCCAACGTTCTGGGGTCGACACAAATGAATCTGGTGTCGACACGTTTGAAACTTCAGCATCCGGAGGAACAACTTTGTGTCGACTCAATTTGTCTCTGGTGTCGACACTAAATCTCTGCAGGAAGTCTCTGTACTTTTGTGTCGACACATTTGGTCTCTGCGGTCGACTCAAAATTTTTACAGTCAGTTTCGGTTATTTTGTGTCGACATAAATCTTCTTGGGGTCGACACCAAAATTCTGCAGGCAAGTTCGGGACTTTTAAGTCGATACGCGTTATCTTGGGGTCGACACCAAAAATCTGCAGGAAGTCTCGGTTGTTTTGTGTCAACACAATTTCCATTTGTGTCGACCCAAACTTTCGAAAACCAAAAGTGATGATCACTTTTATGTCGACACAAAATATGTTTGTGTCGACTCAAAATGAGTCCTGGGCACTTCGACACTTTTGTGTTGATACAAAACTAGTTTGTGTTGACACTAATGTTTTGGTACCTAAAGATCAACTAGTAAAACTATTAGGGTGTCAAACCATTTGATCAATGGGTATTGACATACTTGATATGCTTCAAGTATACTTTGCCTTAAAAGTGTTTGACTTAATTCTCAATTAAGATCAATACAAAATATTTTAATTGAAGAATACTTAAGTGTTTGAACTTTTTGAAATAAAAGTCATTTCTTTTTTGCTAAGGTGTCAACTTTGATTGTTCAAAATGTGTTAACACTTTTATTTTGAAAACATAAAATATTATCCATTTAAAATCAGTTAATCTTAGAAAATGAAATATAAAAATCATCAAAATCAAATTAAAAAACCCTTGGGCTAACATTTGATACAAATCAATTTAATACCACAGATTGAGTTTTTGATGATCTTTCCTCTACAACTTCTACAAAATTTAAAAAATAGAAGATATTAAATATATAAACACAAAAATAAACAACAAATATTTACAAGATATATATGAATGAAATTACCTAATTCAAGTTTTTCATTTTCTTCCACCTCATCCATATTATCTCGAATGGAAATTGGAGTTGATGGATGTCGCAACCAATTTTGTGTACATATTAGGGCCTCCACCATTTGTGGAGACATTGAACTCCGAAAGGAATCAATAATACGCCCTGCCATGCTAAAGGCAGATTCAAAAGCAACCGTTGAAACTGGAATAGCTAGAACATCACGTGCTATTTGTGAAAGAATGCGATATTTGGTGGAGTTTGTCTTCCACCAAGATAACACATCAAAATTTGAGTTATCATCTTCACAGCTCTCTGCTAAAAATCTTTTTGACACTGATTTGTTACCCATACTATCCTCTTGCTCCAAATGCCTCTTAAATTGAGAGGCAAACATAGCACGGGGATCTTGTTCCTCATCATTAATCTCTAATCTTTCTGATAGTTGACTTAGATCTTGGACCACACTACTTGAATCATTTGCAACATACCACTCAAACAATCTATTCAAGCCCAATTTTAATTGCTTCATTAACTCATCCACCTCATTAACATCATATGATCTTTCAAAACACCATTTAACATACTTCATTTTGTATTGAGGATCAAGAATAACTGCAACAAACAACAACAAATTTATCTTCTCAAGTTTCCCCTAATATTTGTCAAACTTAGATCTCATGCTCTCTGTCATTGATTTTAAAACTTCATTCCCATTTCTACACAAACTAATGATGGAGTTTTGAATTAACATAATCTCCATAAAAAAAAAGCATTTGAAGTGACAAACAACAAACCCGAAAATCGTAAAGTTGCATCGTAAAAAAGCTTAAAAAACTGAACATATAGCCTAACTTTATCCCAATCTATAGAAACCAGAGGCCCCCCAATCATAAATCTGTCATTGCCATCATCTTCTCTAATGATAAAATTTGTATCTTCTTCTGCTAACCAGTCAAAAGCTATTTGGAATTGAATTGCCCTCTCCAACATAAAGTACGTGGAGTTCCATCTAATTGGATTTGACCCTTGTACTAAATACCTTATTTCTCAATGCACAACTGAAATTTTTCCATTCTAGATGGTGAGGATCTAACATATTTTACTGCATTTCACACCCTAGCAATTGAGTCATCAATTTCCTTCAAACCATCACAAACAACAAGATTAAGAATGTGTGCACAACACCTCATATGCAAATACTCATGTTCTAAGACAATTCCCTTCCTATTCTTCATCTTTCGCTTCAAGTATTGAAATGCACAATTATTTGAACTTGCATTATCAACAGTGATTGTTAGGACTCTGTCCACTCCCCAATTAAGCAAACATGATTCAATGGCCATACCAAGAGTCTCACCCTTGTGATTGGTAACTAAACAAAAATTTAGAATTTTCTTTTGAAGTTTTCAATCATGATCAATATAATATGCAGTCAGACACATATAGTTTAGATTTGGCAAAGATGTCCAAGTGTCTGTGGTAAGACAAATTCGAGTTTGACCTTTTACACATAATACTTTCTTCAAAACTTTTTTTTCATTCTTGTAAATGAGTAAATAATCTTTGGCAACCGTAATGCGAGATGGCACTTTTAGCCATTTAGGTTGCACAATACGAATAAACTTCTTAAAACCTTGACCCTCCACAAATCTAAATGGCAGCTCGTCTAATATTGTCATTTCTGCAAGGGCTTTTCTACATGCCTCCACACTAAAAATCCAAGAGACAAGGCTTCCACCCTCTCCCCCTTCAAATTCATTCTTCGGTTTGAATCCCAAGGTTGTTTGTGTTTTATCTCGATTCTTTGAGCTAAGGGGATATTTTTTACATTGTTGTTCAAGATGAGTCAACATGTATGTAGTCTCATTTAGCTTACGATCACAAGCATAGTCAGTCCCACAATAATTGCAAGTAGCCCTAGATTTTTTCCCTAGTTCACACTTCATTTTAGTAAAGTGATCCCAAACTATGGACCTTTTTTTACCACCAACCCCAGTAGATTTATTACAGAATTTTGTTCTCACCTCAGGTTCGCTAATAGCAATAGCAGTAGTAGTAGCAGTATCATGTTCAACATTGCCAAGGCCAATATTTTCATTTCTTCCATTACCATCAGCCATTTAACTAAAAAAAACAAAAACAATATAATATTTTAGAACAAAAGAACAGCAATATTAAGCTTAAAAATTAGTTTTAAACACTCACAAATGGCTACTAGATAGAGATCTATTTTAGGAGTGATTATAAAAACTGTAAACACTCATAAATCTAAAACCAAACGGTGGCGACAAGAGAAAAATAATTTTATTTATTTATAATAATGAGAGATGCTTCAGAAATTGAGGAACAAAAAAACAACAATAGTACCTCAGAGGCTCAGACGAACAGTGGCGACCAATTGATTAGGTGAACGGTGCCGACGATGTGAAAGGCGGTGGCAACGAGCGACGACGTCAACGATGGCGACAAGCGACGACGTGAACGTTGGCGGCAAGCGACGACGTGAACGTTGGCGGCGAGCGACGACGTGAACGCTGGTGACGAGCGACGATGTCTAACGGTGGCGACAAGCAACGACGTGAAGCTTAGTGGCGGACTGGCGGCTAGGGTTTCACTCTACAATCTCTGACTCTCTCACAAAAGATAAGCAAGCAGACAAAAGATAAGCAAGCGGACTGTTTAGTTCTGTCCCGTGTGCTATATCCTATATATATTATTATATCATATATAAAAGTAAAATTTTAATTGCTTACATATACTCGGTCGATTTCGGTGGTTTCGGTCGGCCAACACACCTAAACTGCCACTGAACCAAACTTCATTTTTTTAAGATTATAAAACTGAACCGACCGATATTAAATTTAAAACCGACTAAAAGTACTTCGATTCGGTCTGCCGATTCAGTTACTTCGAAATAATTTTCACCCCTACCTAAGGGTCAGACGGGCTAAGGCTGATCAGGCCTTTTCCATTACCAAGCCTGGACCTAAAGGTTAGGCTGGCTAAGGATGAGCCGGCCTTCTCCATTACCAAGCTAGGACCTAAGTGTCAGATGGGCTAAGGCTGATCAGGCCTTCTCTAATGCCAAGCCTGGACCTCAGGTTTAAACGGGTTAAGGCTGATCAGGTCTTCTTTATTGTCAAGCCTAGAACTAAGGGTCAGATGGGCTAAGGCTGATTCGGCCTTCTCCATTACGAAACCTAGACCTAAGCATCAGATGGCGTATGGTTTATTAGGCTTTCTCTATTACCAAGCCTGAACCTAAGGGTCAGACGGGCTAATAGGTAAAGGCTAATCATGCCTTCTCCATTTCCAAGCCTGGACCTATGGGTTAGACTAGCTAACGCTGATCAGGCCTTCTCCATTGCCAAGCATGGACTTATGGGTAAGACGGGCTAAGGCTAAAAGGAGATATCAATGAAACTAACCATTACATAAAGTAAAACAAATGCCCCATGGTCCTGTAAGGGGGGTTTAACTTTTTTTGAACGTGTTCAGTTATTAAATCATTACAATATTCAAATATGAGACCGCATAATACTAGATAAACTTAAACAATCAAATAATAACTCAAAAAATCAAATATGAAGCTTCACTAATTAACCAAGAAAATTGAAAAGTATGTGCTCAAAAGCAACCACCACCAAGAGATATAGAAATGTTAAACTACAACTTAAAATGTTTGAGTTAGAAGAGGAAAGAAAAGCAAAGTGTTTCAAGGATCAGCGGGTGGATCAGAAGGCCCTCCATCAGCATCGCCAGTAGGAGATCTAGCTAGAGTTGAGGCGTCATCCTCTTTAGGTTGGATGAGAGTGAAGTTCGAGTTTGGAAAGGCCACTTGGGATTACTGGCGAAAAGTCTTAGATCTATTGTCTCATTGCTCTGCCAGTAGCACCTTCACATCGACAGAATCCATATGCTCAATAATGCGACTAGAGACAATCTGCTCTAGCTCTCTAGATCTCTTGAACTCGTCCATGAAAGAAGCCTTTCCTTTGACGTTGAAGAACTCTAGCTCTCCGCATTTGAGTTCCAGGTCTGTAATTCGTTTCTACCGAGCTCCCATCTCGACCAGCATCTCCTTCTTGCCCTTATTCAGCTCTTCAATGGAACTTCTAGCCTTCTCCTGCTCACACTTCAAATAGGAGTTCTCATTCTTATATATATATATATATAAGAAGAAGAAAAGGAGAAAAAGAGCTGAAGAAGAGGCAGGGAAAGGTTAATCAACGCACTTTAGCCGTTTCTTAATGGAAACGCTCACCGCGAGGAAAAGGCTCTCGTCGCCTCTCGATCGGTACGGGGAATAGTGCCTGTTTTCCCAAGGGCATTTTATTTGAATTTTGATGATTTTATTAAATTATATTTTCTAATTAAGGTTTAAAAGGATATTAAATTTAATATTTTTCAAAAAGGTTGAGTTGACACTATATGCTTATGAATCGACACATTTTGCCATTTGAGTTGATATTTAGTGCTAAATGAGTTGACACCCAGTGTTTTCAAACAAAACATTTGTGTCGACACCATTAAAACTTAAGGTCGACACCTCTAATGTTGTGCTTAAGACGTTTTAGGAAAAGCAGATTTGTGTTGACACCAATGATCGATTGTATTGACACCTTCAGTATTGGACTAGGATCCAAGTTGAGTTGGCCCTAACTATAACCTGTGTTGACACCAAGTCAAGGACCGAACAATAAGTTGAGTGGACACCAACATATATATGGGTTGACACTTTACAACCCTTGACAGAAATCAACTTGTATCGTCACCAAATGCCCAAATGAGTCGACACCAATTGAACCTCCGGACCTTCTAGATTCGTGTCGACACCAAAGATGATTTGAGTCGACACCTCGACACCATCCAGGCAACAACTTAAGTTACGTCGACATTAAAGATGTAATGAGTCGACATCAAAGATGCAATGACTCGACACCAAGACACCAAGTAATCCCCCGGACTCTTGCCTATTGAAGAATGAGTCAACACTTTTGTCCAAGAACCAAGATCTAGACCAGATTGTGTCGACACCTGCGACGGATCTCAAAAAAGGATGTTGGTTCAAATGATAACTTTATCAGAGTATTAATTGCCTCTACCTACCACCAACGGTCAATTATTTTAGTGAGCCATAAAATGAGTAAATTTTAGAATTTTAAATTTTTGGATTACTTTTCTATCAAGTGCATTGAGAGCTCAAAACTTTTCTTCATCATTAAAAGCTCATTTACTCATCTAGCCCAAAAATTTACTTACTTCCTTGTTCATTTATTATCAAATCTTTGTGAGTGTTAGTGAGTTATTGTTCAAATTTCTCTACCACAATTATTGTAAAGAATGGGGAGTTACCATTGCTATTTTTAAGAGAGTGTTCAGCACTTCTTAAAAAGAGCTGAAGAGAGTTTAAAAATATAGTGAGTGTTTGTAGAAACTTCTTCAAACTGTAAAAAAAATTTGAATGCACCTGTGAAGTATTCGTACAAAGTGCAGATTCTCAAGCGGAGTCTTGAGAAGTGGACGTAGACTTGGAAGAAACCAAACCACTATAAATCATTGGCGTCTAGTTGAATTTTCTCTCTTACCTCTTTAATTTCATGCTATATTTTTATTTGTACTTATTGCCATATTTCTTGTGCGAAATTAAAAAAGATTTTGAAAGATTTTTTAAATAGTTAGTATTATTTTTAAAATTCAATTCACCCCCACTTGGGTTGCCTATGACTAATAATTGGTATCAGAGTTAGGACTCTTGTTTTTTGACTTAACCGTCTACAAGAATCTATGTCAACCAGTATTGGATTTGTACACTCTAAAAGCTAGTCCACAAAATAGACCTCCTTTGTTCAAGAGAATAAATTACAATTATTGAAAAGTTAAGATGAGAATACACATCCTGATTATTGATTATGATCTTTGGAGGATCATCATAAATGGACCTAGGAGTCCAGTTAAGGTTGTGGGAGGATCCACTTTCCCTAAACTAAAAAATGAGTGGATTGAAAATGACATTAGAGAGATATAGAAAAATATTAAAACAATGAACTTACTCTATTGCTCTCTTGACTCCAATGAGTTTAACAGAATTTTTACTTGTGATACAGCAAAAGAGATATGGGATATGTTAGAAGTTACACTTGAAGGAACCAATCAAGTTAAAAAATCTAAGATTTGTTTAATCATCTATAACTATGAGTTTTTTAAAATGAAACATAATGAAACTATATCTGACATGTTTACTAGATTTACTAATATTATTAATGGTTTAAAATCTTTTGAAAAAGTATATACTAATCTGTAGATGGTTAGAAAGATTCTCAAATGTATGCCTAAAAGTTGCAAAGCCAAGGTAATAGCCATCCAAGAAGCCAAAGATCTCACCATTCTCAGCTTAAAGGAGCTGCTTGGGTCTCTCATGACTCATGAGACGAACCTCAAGATGCATGATTAGGAGGACAACAAGAAAAAGAAGGGAATAGCCTTCAAGTCTTCCATTCCTAAGAAAGAAGCTGAAGAAAAAACCTCCAGTTATAAAAATGAAGACATTGCTCTCATCACTAGAAAATTCAAGAGGTTCCTGAGGCAGAAAAAATAAGGAGTAAGAAAATTCTTCAAGGAGAAATGACATAGAGGTGAATCCAACAACAAAAACAAGAGAGAAATCTCAAATAAGAATGATGAAATTATTTACTTTGAGTGTAAAAAGTTGGGCTACATGAAGGCTAACTATCCCTAGCTTAAGAAGCTTTACAAGGAGGGATATAAGAAGGCAATGCTAACTGCATTGAGAGAAAGTGATGACAATAGCTTTGAAAGAAAAATAAATAAATAAAGTTGTCAATTTATGCCTCGTGACGAAGGAAAGCAGTGAAGTGTGTCCCAAATCCTCATTCAAGGAAAAAAAGTGGTATCTTGACAGTATCTGCTAAAGACAGATGACAAGAGACAAGTTAATATTTGCCTTTCTCACACTCAAAGATGGTGAATTTGTGACTTTTGGAGACAATAGCAAAAGTAAAAAATCATAAGAGTTGGTAGTATCAGTAAAACTTCTTTCCCTTCTATTAAAAATATTTTGCTTGTTGATGGTTTGAAGTATAATCTTTTCAACATATGTCAGCTTTGTGACAAATGCCACAAAATTATTTTTGATCATTCTAAGTGTATCATAGAAAGTACAACGGACAATAAAGTTATTTTTAAAAGATATAGGCACGAAAATATTTGCACTTTCAATTTAAATGACCTGTCTAAAAATAACACAAAATGCTTGGCTGCTATGAGTGATAACAGCTGACTATGGCACAGAAGGAATGAATATGCTCACATGAATTTGATTTATATACTTTTGAAAAAGAAGTTGATAGTTGGTCTACCTCAACTCAATTTTGAAAAAGATAAAATCTGTGATGCATGTCAATAAGACAAACAAGTCCGAAACTCTTTTCAAATAAAAAATGTGATTTCCACTTCTAGGCCATTACAGCTGCTACACATGGACTTATTTGGTTAAACCAAGACTCTAAGCCTTGGTGGAAAAAGATATCCATTTGTTGTGATTGATGATTTTTCAAGATATACTTGGGTGTTATTCCTAACTCATAAGGATAAAACATTTATTGCTTTTTCAAAACTGTCTCGAAAGATTGAAAATAAAAAAAAATTTCAAATCACAAGTATCAGAAATGATCATGGTAGAGAATTTAAAAACAAAAATTTTAAAAAATTTTGTGATGAATATGGTATAGACCATAATTTTTCTACTCCTGGAATCCTTCAACAAAATAATGTTGTTAAGATGAAGAATAAGACTCTTGAAGAAATAGCTAGAACCATAGTCTGTGAAAACCACCTACCAAGATAGTTTTGGGCCAAGACTATCAACATAACTTGTTATATTGTAAACAGAGCCATGATTCAAGGTTCTCTTAAGAAAACCCCATATATGCTATGAAATGAAAGAAAACTCAACATTAGCTATTTTCATGTTTTTTGCTGCAAATGTTTTGTTTTGAACAACAATAAAGAGCATTTGGAAAAGTTTGATGTAAAATTAAAGAATGGTATTTTCTTAGAATATTCTGTATCTAGTAAAGTCTATAGAATCTTCAACAAAAGGACCCTTGTTGTTGAAGAATCTATTCATGTTATTTTTGATGAATCTAACCTCGATTCTTTGAGAAATTTTTGTGAAGATAATCTTGTAGACATTGAAAAGGGACTTGAGGATATCTTCATCAAAGATCAAGAAGAACAAAATCATAAGGAAAACTCTAGTGAGCAGTAAAATGCAGATCAGTAGGCTGAAATGCCTTCAAATCGAAGAAATGTTAATCTTTCAAAGGAATGGATGTATACTCCTGGTCACTCAGAAGATTTGATCATTAGTGACCCTACTCAAGGTATAATGACTAGATCTTCTCTTCATAATATTTGTGGTAATCTAGCATTTCTTTTCCAAACTGAACTAAAATATTTTAAGGAAGTCAAAAATGATAATTTTTAGATTTGGGCTATGCAAGAAGAGCTAAACCAATTTAAAAGAAATAAAGTTTGAACTTTAGTCCCAAAACCTAAGAATCACTGTATTATTGGAACAGAATGAGTTTTTAAAAATAAAATGAATGAGAATGGAGTAGTTCTTAAGAACAAAACTCGATTAGTAGCTCAAAATTATAATCAAGAAGAGGACATCAATTTTTATAAAACTTTTACACCTGTGGCTAGGCTTGAAACCATTAAGATGCTACTTACTTTTATTTGCTTTAAAAATTTTAAATTTTATCAAATAGATGTCAAAAGTACCTGTCTAAATAGTTTTATTGATGAGAAAATCTTTGTAAAACAACCTCATAGTTTTGAAAACTCAGACTTCTCAAATCATGTTTACAAACTCACCAAGGTTTTTTATGTTTTGAAACAAGCACTCATAGCTTGGTATGAAAAGATAAGCAAATTAATGATTAAAAATGAATTTTCAGGGAAACAATTTGATACTACTCTTTTTATTAAGCCTAAGAGAAAAGATATGTTAGTTGTACAAATTTATGTTGATGATATCATTTTTAGATCAACTAATGGGAATATCTGCAAGGGCTTTGCTAAGTGGATACTGGGTTAATTTGAAATAAGCATGATAGGTAAGCTCAAATATTTCCTTGGACTTCGAATCAAACAAATTAAAGAAAGATTATTCATCAATCAATCCAAGTGCACTAAGGAATTGTAGAAGAGGTTTAATACGTAGAATGCCAAACATATGGGAACTCCTATGTGCCCTTCAACAAAACTAGACAAGGATGAAAATGGTAAAGTAGTTGAGGAAAAGAGATATCGAGGTATCATCAACCTACTGCTCTATTTAACTGTCAGTAGACCTGATATCATGTTTAGTACTTGTATGTGTACTAGATTTCAAGCTAACCCTAAAGAATTACACACAACTGCTGTCAAACGTATCTTTATACACCTTTTAGGTACATAAATTCTAATATTATTCTATCTCAGAGGGATAGCCTTTGAATTATTTAGCTATTCTAATGTAGGCTTTGTCGGATGCAAGATAAATAGGAAAAGTACTAGTGGAACCTGTCAATTCCTAGGACACTCACTTATATCGTGATTTAGTAAGAAACAAAACTCAGTAGCCTTATCTACAGCTGAAGGTGAGTATATAGTAGCTAGTAGCTACTATGCACAGATTCATTAGATGAAACAGCAACTAGAAGACTACAACATAAGCTTAGATCATATTCCTATTAAATGTAAAAATACTAGTACAATTAATATATTCAAGAATCCAATACAACATTCAAGAACAAAACACATTGAGATCAGACATCACTTTATAAGAGATCATGTACAAAAAGAAAACATAAAACTTGAATTTGAAGGCACGAACCACCAACTTGCTAACATTTTCACCAAACCTCTTAATGAAAAAAAATTTTGTTATATAAAAAGAGAACTCAGTATGATATATACCTCAAATTGATGTTTAAATTCTATCTTGAAAATGCCTTTTGCTGCATATTAATCTTTGATTATGTTGTCTAGAGAGTGTCGACACAAGTGGGAAAAGTGTCGGCACGTCGCTATCTAGTATCGACACAATTTGCAAAAAGTGTGGACCTCTAGCTCTATGGTGTCGACACGATGTGCTATCCAGTTTTGCCTTACGAAAGGTGTCGACACACGAATGAAAAGTGTTGACACTGAGAGCCAAAAGTGTCGACCCCATGCTAGAGCAGTGTTGACACAAAACCCCATTTTGGACACCCCTCTGATGTGTGAAATGTGTCGACACCAAAAAAGAAAAGTGTCGAAACAATTTCTTATTTATATAAGCAGAGTTTTCCCCCATTTTGTTCGCACTTTCAAACCGTTTCATTTCTCAAAATCCGTTTCTCTCCCCTCTCTCTCTCTCTCTCTCTCTCTCTCTCTTTCTTTCTCTCTCCCCTCCCCCCTTCTTCACTAAAAACCGTAGTGTCGACTCATGTGTCCACAAACTATGGGAAAAGGCAGTAAGAGAAAGGACCCCGACGAAGGCTCAAGTTCCAGAGCAAACAAAAAGAAGAAGACGACAATGCTCAGTCAGGAAATGGGATTCAAAGCAGCGTTGAGATTCTAGTCGACGGCGATTAAGAACCTTTTTTACCTCTCCTTTGCAAATCGAAAATTCCTACAAAGTAGATCTATCAATTTTTCGTTCTTCAATTCCACTGGAATGGATTTTTCTCGATGATTCAACTCCTTAAGGTGGACGAACCTTCTTAAAGTTCAGGACCCCCACTACCCAACTCTTGCGAGGCTCTTTTACTCCCACATGAAAGTCACTGACCCTCTCAAAGACAAACAAATCAATACATGGGTCAACAATGTTGAAATTTCATTTGACTACAAGACCTTGAATACCATTCTTGGAATCCCTAATGGGGGCATACTTGTCCCATGCCATCAGAAAAATGGGACACTTGAGTTCTTCTCCTTCCATGACGCTGTCAAACATATTTTCAATGTTGAGACCGTAGATCCCACCAAACCTCTTGAAGCAAATTCTTTGAGTCCTAAAATGAGACTCTTATACCACATTGTAAATCACATTTTTCTCCGTCGGTTTGAAAATTTTGGGGATGTGACATTTATGCACATTTTCATCATATGGTGTATTCTAGAAGGTCAAAAGCTTGACCTAAGCTATCTATTTGTTTCTGATATACTCCAATCTCACTCAAAAACAAACACTTCTCTCCCCCATAGTATGTTCCCGACTAAAGTGTTTTGATACTTTGATCTAGATCTCACCAAAGAGAAAGGCATTCCTTTCTTTAAACACTCCCTATATGACAAAACATTCCTGAAACACATGCACAGAATCGAAGTTGAAGGTGTTTAGACCAAAAAGGAATCTTTTGCCTCCCCTTCGACTGTCACTCCCTCTACCTCTCAAACCTCTCTTCCTCCTCTTCCTCGCCCTAGATCCCCTATCTCTCATGTTCCCTTTAATCCCCCTTCTCCAAGATTTTTCCCTCCCTCTCGATTTGCCCCATCATCTTCTGCAAACCCTCCCTCTCAATTTGTTGTTTCTACCTCTCAGTCTGCTCCGTCCTCTCAGCAATTAGCTGAGTTGACATCCCTTATTCAGAATATGAGCTCATCTATTTCTACATCTCTAGAGTCCCTTCATAAGAAGGTTGACTTTGAGATATTCGTTCTCAATGCCCATATAGACATTGTCGCGCAAGGTGTGGTTACCTTGAGTAGCAAAATGAAAGGATTAAAGAAAGAAGTGTAGCTAGCCTATGAGGCTGGATATACTTTGAGCCAAAACATAGCTAGGAGTATCAACTAGATTGTCTAGGTAAATCTGCGGATCCTGCACCAAGTCTGAAAGGAGTATGATGAAGGAGTAGCCATTGTAGTGAAAAGAAATTCAAGAAAAGTTGAAGAGCACCTGGCATTAATCAAAGAAGTATGGGCAAAACATTTCAAAAAGAAAGAAACTGTTGGTAAGAAGGAAACAAGGCTGAAGGGAGAAGCTGACTTAGCACTCCAAACCACTTTTGCTGCATTTGAGAAAAATGAGATGAAATCTGAGTAAGCTCAAGCCTCCAAAGAAAGAGTAGCAAAAAGAAATAAGAAGCAGGAGGAAAAGAAAGCATTCAAGTGCGAAATGAACGAATTCCAAAGCATTCAGACTTGTTTTGATGATGCCAAAATAGGAGAAGAAAAAAGAATACAAAAGAGAAAAAAGAGAAGAAAATGAATTTGAAGATGTTAGGGTAGGTATACTGAAAATCTTATTTTTAGTATTTAATATTATTTTAATAAAATTAATTTTTTATTTTATGAGAATCTTAATGAGCAATTTATGTGTATCATTTCTTCAATATTATGCATTGATATCTGATATTCTGTATATTATTTAATCTGGTGTGTAGTGTACGGCTTACACACAGAAGATCAGATTTTATGTTCTTGCAAAATATAAGTTTTATGTTCACAGTTTAGATAGAAATGGACATACAATCGGTACGACTGTAACACAAAGTTTTAGTAGGCCTGTCTTAGTTACAGGGAACGGATAATAGCGTCGTCTATTATTCCGACTCTCTGTACTGATACACTTTGTGTATATTGAACGGGACATTTGGGATAATTAATTTTATAATGACCATATAAATTAATTCACACCCAAGATTATTATGAATAGTACTTATCCTCTTAATCCTAAAATAATTATTGATTTGCATATATTTAATTTTTGTTATTTTGATTCATTAGAGGGTGCAATTTTATATGAGTCTATATTCTCAGTGAGTTGGAAAGCGATATTATTTATATAAAAAATATTAATTATTAACGGAATTTACGTCCCGAAAGATCGGGATTGACGATACCCCTTAAGAAAGCTTATA
>JAUMHN010000015.1:3090473-3110243 GCA_032360265.1 Heliamphora ciliata
GGTTTAAAATATTCAAATAAAAAAAAATACATTACATCTCAGCTGAGATGATTCAGAGAAAAAAAAAAAACAGAGCGTGATCGAGAGGAAGCAATGGGGGTTCGTCCTCTGGTAATGGAAACCTTGGCCGAGAGGGCCGAATTCATGAGGCAATCTCTTCAGAAGAACCAGATCATCACCGAAAACATGGTCACCATTCTCGGCTCCTTCGACCACCGCCTTTCCGCCCTCGAAACCGCCATGCGCCCCACTCAGGTTCCCCCTCTCTCTCTCTCATTCATATTTATTCCGTTGGGATTTAATCACTATTATCCAAACGCAAATAGAAGCACATTTATTCAAACACAAAATAAAAAGTTACGTAAATATTTAAGTTATATAAAGATTTACGTGATTCAGTACAAATTGTCTACATCCACAGGTTCACAGGTTCCCCATGTGAGAGATAATCTACTCTAACTGTAGAGTATATAATCATTAGACCATAGATATCCCAAAACGGGATATTTAAATCGCGAAACTTGAAATAAATCATGTTTTCCTGGTCAAGGTTCACCTGGTGTCCCCGATAATTTTTCTCCTCTCCCTACATCTGTATCTCTTTAATTTACTCTCCCAAACATATTAGAATCATAGGTTCTTATTTATAGCCAAGTCCTAAAAAACACTAGCCTCATATAATTACTAGCATTGGTGGCACAAGCGCACGTGCAATCGTTAATTTTTTTTTATAAAAAAAGGGTATTAGGCCAAGAAAAGATAATTAAATCAAAATAAATATTAAAATTAGAGATTTGGAATATGGGAAGGAGAGAAGGTGAAAATCATGAAAAAAAAAAAAAGTGATTATACATAATTAAATTAGAATTTTGGAGTTATAAAAAATATAGAAAATAGAGAAGAAGTGCATATTTTAAAAATAATAATAATAAAACTATGGCGGTTAATAGTGGTTGCAAAATGTGAGTCGGCTTTGTTCTCACCAAGTAAGGTGTTTGTTTTATATTATAGTATAGAAGTATAGAAGTATAGATAAAAACATAATTATATGAATACGCAGAATACAAAACATATACACAATGAAATATTCCTACATATCTACAACTACATATATAAAATGTGAAAAGTCTACGTTTAAATTTGTATAGTGATAAGAACGGACTGATATGGAGCAGAGATTCGCATTTTGGGCTGGATCCGATATTTTTGTTATTTTAATGGATTTTGTTTTTTGACTTCTGGGGTAGATAAGAACGCATTCGATTCGGAGGGCCCATGAGAACATTGATAAGACATTGAAGGCTGCTGAGGTGTTTTTGAGCCAATTTGATCTTTCACGCCAGGTTGGTTGGTTGTTGTTCTGTCTGTTTATTTGTCATCAATTGTAATGAGCCAAGAATTTGTGGGGGTTACTGGTTCGGAATCAGTGCTTGGATGAATTTGCAAAATATAATAGTGAATGCATGCACCTTTTGTTATCAATAATGTATGTTACAATTGGATCATTTTCTTTCCCACAATATGTGTCTTAGTTTATAGAGGCTGCAGTTTTCCTTATTGCTAAAGTGAGATTAACTAGAGAAACTATTTCAAAAGAGGCTTCAATTTGATTGGAGACAATGAGCACCATAACTGGATAAAGTCACTTTTTTAACAATAATTTGTCAGAATATTTGTTCAATAGTTTACCGGTAAAGGCAGACTCTTTTGCAAACTGGTAAGGGAACAATCACTTATTAGCTTAGTAGCATGGATACGAATACGTGACATGATATAAACACGACAATGACACGCCAACCCATTAATTTTTAAAAAGTATAAGGCATTACATGTCTTGGAGACATTAAAATTTATTTAAGGCATTACATGTCTTGGAGACGTTAAAATTTATATATATATATATATATATATATATATATATATATCAAGGTAATGAAAAAAGTCACATATCATTAATTGAAGTAAAAGGTCATATATTTTATTTTATAGATATTCTAAAACATATTTAGTGTGCATAAGTTGAGTTTTGAATAATCCAAAACATTGTAAGTACGAAGATGTTCATCACATAGGACATATTCGAAGGGTTCAAGAAGGGTTATGGACTTGTTAAAAAAGTGCATGAAATTATAAATTTATTTTCTTAACTAAAAAACATTTTAAAAGTGTTGGATACACTTTTAGAAGTGTTTGAGTAGTGTCAGAGTCGATATATAATGCTTTTTCTATAGAAGTGTGCGTGCTTCTTAGCTTCTTAGGTACATAGAGCATATACTGAAATTATGATATTGCCATGGATTCTAGTGAATAGAAGTTTCTACAGGAAAAATAAAAATTCAGATCATTCTTCATATGTCTATGGCATTTCAAACATACTCTTCGTTCGCTTGATTTTTTATTTTTTTTATATTTTTTTATGCTTATCTCAATGTAACCCTCACTTTAGGCAGAGGCTAAAATATTGAGAGGGCCTCATGAAGATTTAGAAAGTTACCTAGAAGCAGTTGATCAGTTGAGGAGCATTGTGCGGTTTTTCAGTAGTAACAAGAGCCTTAAGAGTAGTATTGGGGTGCTTAATCACGCCAACAATTTACTTTCAAAAGCTATCTTAAAACTAGAAGAGGAGTTTCGACAACTCCTAACCTCATACAGGTATGTCCTTTTTGTAGATTTTATTTAGTGTTTTTATTTCATGTAGCTTTCTTTTACTTCTACCATGAACTAATATTTTGATTCTTTCATTGCACAATTAGTTGGATAAATTTTATTCTCTCTTTCTCCAATTTAAGTGTATGCATAAATATCTCTTCCAAATCATCTTTGATCTAGCGGTGTCTTTTTGTCAATGTCTTCCTTTTTGAACTACAGCTACATTTCCCCCATAGAACTTCTTGTTTGGGTTGATTTATCTTGTGCATATTTTGAGAGTTGGCTAGCAATTTAAGTTTTCCCTCATGTGAACTTATCCATTATGTAGATATGACTTATCAAAATTGGAGTGAACTTATCCGTGTTGAGTTTAAGTTTTCATGAGCATGGAAACATCTGTTCCTATAATGAATTTGGGCAATGAAGCTAACAAGGAAAGCAATATTTGAATCTCTAACAGTGAGAGTTGGAACTTCGTTGACTTTGCTACCACGAGGCTTGATATGAGTCTTGACTTTGATCATTCTGATTATAGTAATGAGACCCCCCCATCCCCCCCTCATACTTAACATGGCATATCTTCAAAGTACCTTTCGTTAAGGCCCTCTAAAAGCTCAAAGAAGGTTTCTATACGAACTTCTAGTGAAAGTTGAAGCGGCTAAAAATCATGTTTATTCTAATAAAGCATATGTATCGTTGAAGAGAGAGATGGAGAGCGAGCTAATGAGGCTTCTTACTTTCTTCTTCTTCTTTTTCTTCTTCTTCTTGTTTCTATTTTTTTTTTTGTGTGTGTGGTTAATTTACATTGCTTGGAATGCCACAAAAGTTTTCATCTTCCCATAAGCTACTACTAAGACAATGCCTTCATCTATGAAGCATGGATACTTCTATGAAAGATGCGTGTCGTGATGGACACCCGTGTCGGACACAACACTCCTCAAATACTCCTAAATGTGTGTCTGTCGTTTTTTAAATGTGTCTTAATTAAAATAATTAAATTTATAATACTATACACATTTTCAATACTTGATGTACAATTCACACACTTCTTGAACCCTTTGAACATGTTTTATATGATGAATTTCTTCATAGTAACAATCTTTTGCATCCTTCAAAACGCAAATTATGCATACTAAATATGTTTTGAAATAATTATAAGACGAAATATAGATCTCTTTAATTTTATTAGTGATATATTGTATATTTTTCATCACCACCGAAAAGCTTATTTATATATTTGACATGTAATAAATATATAAAATTATAAAATTTTAACGTATTCCAGACGCGTCGTGTCCTGCATTTTTTGAAAATCAACGTGTTAGTGTGTCGTGTTGCGTGTCCATGTCCGTGTCCATGCTACTTAGACCTTCATCTTAGGAGGAGCCTTACAATATTAGTTGTTCTATTACTTTCCAATAGGGCTGCAAATTTGTTCCAGTAGCCCGCGGCCCTGCTTGAGTTTCCTAAAAGCTGAAGGAGGCTCGAGCCCTAAGAAGCATGGATACTTCTTCGAAGGCGGTATGTCGTGTTGGACACTTCTCCGACACTCTTTGGACACTGCTTCGACACTCCTAAATTTGTGTCCAACATTTTTTAAACGTGTCTTAATTAAAAAATTAAATTTATAACACCATGTACTTTTTTGACACTTAACATACACTTAAACGACATTTTTTGAACCCTCTGAATACGTCCTATGTGATGAATTTCTTCCTAGTAATAATATTTTGCATTTTTTGAAACGTTAATCAAGTACATTACATATGCCTTGGAACATTTATATGATGAAATATAGGGCTTTTTAATTTTATTAGTAATATATTATATATTTTTAATTGCCACTAAATAAATTATTTACATATATTTAACATATAATAAATATATAAAAATCTAAATTTTAACGTGTCCCAAACTTGTCGTATCCTGCATTTTTTAAATAAATTATTTGCATATTCGACATATAATAAATATATATAAATATATAATTTTACACCGTGTCTCAGTCGTGTTGTATTCTTTTGTTTTAAAATTGATGTGTTGGCATATTCGTGTTGTATGACGTGTCTGTGTCCATGCTATTTAGCTAAATAGCATGGGCTAACTCTCTTGATTCGGGCCTAGCCTATAGCTTTCATAGCTTATTTGGCTACAATGGGCAAATCGACAAGTCTAGCGACACTTAACCTGACTACTCCATTCTACCTGTATAATGTCTTTTGATATTCTTTTTAATCTCTCTACATTTTAGATACTTCTATTTAGTTTTTATAGTTCTCGATCTTCAAGTATCTTTCACAAGAGGCAAGAGAACTATCTTTCACAACGGGCAAGAGAAATTGTGCAAGACATTTTGGTTTTAATAACATTTGTCATTAGCCATGCAATAATATTAATATTTTGATATTTTGATTAATGGTTTTAATTGTATATAATTACTTACTAGTTCTTTAGATACGGATCCTACTTGAGCTATGCAACTTAATGTTGATGAATACATTACACCACATGAACACAAGAATTTGCACGGATTAGTTGGTTCTTCTTTCCGTCATATTGCGTCATTATCATCATTTAACGTTGGCAATATTTTGATAGAATATGTAAAATTAAAATGAAATGTTTAGTTTTTGTAAACGATCTTAGTGGTTCATCAACATGTGTTAAATTGCTAATCATCTAAAATGGAATTATATCAACCAAATATTTGAGTTAAAAAAACATGGAGCTCGAAACATGGCTTATAATATCAATGTATTACTGCATATTTAATTTTGTAGATTATAATTAAAATTAAATAAAACAATTATTGTATTTACGACAAATGAACTCCCGTATAGTATAGGGGAGAAATTTCTGACTTCTTAGTGAGCTTCACAAAATAAAATATTTACAATTATTTTAGATAATGCAACTTATTATAATGAAATTATACCTCATCTTAAATCACCGTTACCATTACCTCTTAGTGGAGATTTGTTCCATATTCATTGTTGTGCTCATATTTTAAGTCTAATTGCAAAAGAAGTTTTGAGTAAATATGATAAGCTTGTAGCAAAAATAAGAAGTGCACCAAAAGCATGAGTTTCACGTATACTCATTGAGAATCCCTAATAAAATTTGTTTCTCTTTGCTTTTATGCTTTGTCTTTCTTCATCTAAAATAAAGCCAATAATGGAGAGGACATTGTAATTGTTTAGAATGTAAGAAAAGGTGAAGAGGAGAGGAAAAAGAGGAAAAGAGAAAATAGACATAACTGAACTTCTTGTAATTAGTTAGCTACTCAGATTTAGAATTGTTTACTGTTCTGACCCCTTACTCTTCTTCTTCTTCTTTTCCCTCTGTGGTGCATCTAGAATGTAGCCTTTCTCACTTTTTTATTAAACAGAGATCCCTTCTTACCAGATCAGTCCTTTAAACCTTTATTTATTTATGGCCTTTCTTGAGCTTGATTTTAACCTTTATTTTTCCCTGTAAAAGGAGTAAAGGACCATTGCAACATTGGTTACAAAAAGGGCCTATTGACACCTCATGTCCCCTACCTTTGCTTGTTATTAATTATTTCTATAATTACGTGTTCAATGTCTTACAATGCAGCATATGATACATTTAATTTGATATGTTTGGGGAAGCATTTTTTTCTGAAAATGGAAATTAAACAGATTTGAAGAAATAAATGCATACTTTGATTTCCTTTAGTATTTTTTTTTTCCTGGAAAACGAAGGAAATTGAATGTACTTATATGAAAATTGATATTATGGGAAAGATTCATGAAGATGAAATGGGATCTTTTTCTTTTGCGAGTCCACCTTTGCAAATTGCTATTCTCTTTGTAACGACGAATCCATTCTTGGTTGGTTCATGAAAATTTTCCAATATTGACAAAAACTGCCGAACTTAGTCAATAATAATTATGAATTGAGATTAGGATCAATATGACAAACACTCTTCTACCTGTTGTGACTAGTGAGTCTAAATTAGTGGAAGCCAATGGCAAAAGAGGTTTATCTGTGGCTAGTATGGATAGTTATTATGGCTGAAAGGTTACTAAAATTTAGGTTTTTAAGGTTTTGTATGGGGTAGGAAAAAAGATTGAACTTGGGAGTTGTATTTAGGCAGAAATAGAGGATGTCGTTATGCTGTCCAGAAGCTGTGAATCATAACAAAGAGATGATAACCATTGGTTAAGCACTAGGGTTTGAATAATGACGGGAAACAAGTAAGGATTGTGAAATAGGAATTCTGGACTTGGGAAAAAGGTTTAAAGGGATCTGGTCATCGAGTTAAAGGCTTTAAAGATGAAGAAAATTAAAACAAGAAAGAGAATAAGAGAATTCTAGGGATGACCTCTGGCATTTTCCAAGATAAACAGGAAACTTCAATTAGAGCTTCTCATCCTTCATAATCTGTTCATCCATTAGCAATACTACCCGGAATCGGGTATGGGTATGTCTACGCGTCAAACGTCCCTAAACAGTTGAATTTTAGATTTCTATCTCTCATAGATTGTGAGGCTAGAATATTTTCTTTACAATCAAGTGTAAACTTTTTCTTCTTACATTTTTATAAAAAAGCTTAAAAAATTCAAGTATTCAATATGAGCGTGGAGGTTGGACACATCTCATACCTTTACTCTTGTCATATTTGGTGGGTATGAGTCAGTTTTTTAAATCGTAGTATTGGCTGGCATAACGGTTTCAACTGCGTAATAGTTGACCCTTTTTTATTTTTATTTCATTTCTTTGGACTCCACAAGAATTTGTCTATATTTTCGATTAAATCTTTCTTATTCCTACTTCCTAAATGTTCAAAGACTAAAAGCAATAACAGGAATAGTAGATGGACTTTTAGTTTAAATATCTTGTCATCCCCTAAGAATGTGATGGGTTGGAGGCAATCACCTGAAAGATCATGGTTTGTAATCTTTCCACCAGAGTGGGTGATATTCCATATGGTGAGTGTGCGCAGAAAGCGCACTTGTAAATTTTCTTGAAGCTCTAGTAAATGCCATAGAATTTTAATCAAAGTATGTACTTTGTTCTAACCTTATTTATAACAAATAGAATATTTGTAGGGATTTTTAAATGGCATTTTGACGACTAAAACATGTTTTGTGAATTAATATTTGTATGGTATGGGACCAAATAGATTTATGATATTAAAAATGCTTCCAGAATAAATAATCTATGACAATAAAGTAAACAAAGAGTAATATTTGTGACTTTAATGAAGCAAATGCCATAACAATCAACATTAGAAAATAACAAAAAAGGAAAAGTATGATGTAAAATAATCTAGAATGACTGAAAATGTTAAAGAATGCTAGATATGGGACAATACAGTAATGAGCGTATTGACTGATACGGGACAATACAGTACCGATAGGTGATATCTATTGACCGATACACTCGTGAAATCCCGTATCACGGCTATTTAACCGAATTTGTTCCTTGGAAAACCATTACATATCATTGATACGTATTAGAAAGGTCGATATTTAGAATACTGGCATGGTTACACTGGGGGAATAAAGGAGTCCATGTAAAAAATTCAAGTATTCAATATGAGCATGGAGGTTGGACACATCTCATACCTTTACTCTTGTCATATTTGGTGGGTATGAGTCAGTTTTTTAAATCGTAGTATTGGCTGGCATAACGGTTTCAACTGCGTAATAGTTGACCCTTTTTTATTTTTATTTCATTTCTTTGGACTCCACAAGAATTTGTCTATATTTTCGATTAAATCTTTCTTATTCCTACTTCCTAAATGTTCAAAGACTAAAAGCAATAACAGGAATAGTAGATGGACTTTTAGTTTAAATATCTTGTCATCCCCTAAGAATGTGATGGGTTGGAGGCAATCACCTGAAAGATCATGGTTTGTAATCTTTCCACCAGAGTGGGTGATATTCCATATGGTGAGTGTGCGCAGAAAGCGCACTTGTAAATTTTCTTGAAGCTCTAGTAAATGCCATAGAATTTTAATCAAAGTATGTACTTTGTTCTAACCTTATTTATAACAAATAGAATATTTGTAGGGATTTTTAAATGGCATTTTGACGACTAAAACATGTTTTGTGAATTAATATTTGTATGGTATGGGACCAAATAGATTTATGATATTAAAAATGCTTCCAGAATAAATAATCTATGACAATAAAGTAAACAAAGAGTAATATTTGTGACTTTAATGAAGCAAATGCCATAACAATCAACATTAGAAAATAACAAAAAAGGAAAAGTATGATGTAAAATAATCTAGAATGACTGAAAATGTTAAAGAATGCTAGATATGGGACAATACAGTAATGAGCGTATTGACTGATACGGGACAATACAGTACCGATAGGTGATATCTATTGACCGATACACTCGTGAAATCCCGTATCACGGCTATTTAACCGAATTTGTTCCTTGGAAAACCATTACATATCATTGATACGTATTAGAAAGGTCGATATTTAGAATACTGGCATGGTTACACTGGGGGAATAAAGGAGTCCATGTAATGTAACAGTATCCTTCATTTAAAGGATATTTGGCCATATTCAATCACTTTAAGACTCTATTCCACAAGGTTTTGATATTCACGAACAATCTTGACTTTTTGGTATTATTCTTCCATATATTAATTTCGCGAGGTAAGTGCCTCAATTCTTTGCATATGCTCCTCAAAAAACTTGATGTCTTGTCTTGAATTCCACAAGGTTTTGATAATCAACAGCAATCTTCGATTCGAGTGTTACTTGTAGTGCATGCTCCACACAAATTTTATGGCTGTTGCATCAAATTTAACATTGTAGTATGCTTAAATTCGGCTTTAAATCTAATGCCTCTTTAGTGCGAGTCTTCCATAAATTGACTTCAAGTGTTAGTTTTCTCAAGTCTTTGCATATACTCTGCAGACAACTTGATATCCTGTCTTGAATTAACAAGTTGCTACATGATTTTATCTGGCAATCTGAAGGCATATATTTCTTTATGTTTATAGTAATCAAAAACCCCTCAAACCATTAGGAATGCACCATTGGATAACCCTGCCTTCAAACTGTGTAACTTACTTTCCTTTATAGTGACTGGAATGTTCTCTTCTTTGAAAAATTCTCTAATCCAGCCAACATTGTTATGTTGCACCTGATGTAGAGGCAATCAAGAAAGCCGCATAAGTGAATATTTAACCTACAGAAAAGTGTGCTAATCCAACCAATCTTGCTTGCACAATAGAAAGTGCCACTGGTTTATCTCTCCATTGAATAAAATTGGCCAAAGGTATACTGTAACGCCCCGATTCCGAAACCATGCAAACCCCAACGATTCATAAGAGAAAAGCTCGGGAAGAGAAATGTTTTAAATAAAACTAAACCATTATTTGAAGTAAAAAGTACACGAAAGAAGGTTTAAAACCTTGAATAACCATCCCTTTTGAAAATGAGCTTTTGAACAAAAAGGTGCAAAAATCACCCAACTAGCCAGACCGCTCGATTGGTCTCTCAATAGTTGCAGTATTTTTGACCTGCAATCAAAGAAACCGAGAGGTGCAGAAGACCGCTCGATAGACTGCTAGAGCGGTCTATTGAGCGGTTTATCGAGTGGTCCAGCCCTGGACAGCCTTCTCAATTGTGTTTCCGAAAACTTGACTTCCCACATCAAAGTAGTTGAAAAGATAAGCCTTTCATGCTACCCATTTTATAAGTACAAGAGCAAAAGAGTAGAGAAAAGTGAAAACATCTTAAAACATTCCCAAACCAAAAGAAACCATCATCCGTTTGTCATACATCCCTTGAAACAGTAACAACGTCCTTCCATGCATGCAAGACATGAGTGCGTGGCCTTAAGGCGTTACAAAACGAATACCCACAAAGCCGAGTACCGAAACATTGTATCGAATGAATTACATTTACAAGATTTACATTTCTCAAAAGATGTTTCTATATGTATGTAACTCAATTCCCCAAAAGCTTCAAAAACGGTCCTTGAGACTAAGTTTCTCATTCGACCATCTTATTTTCATTATCACCTAAAATGGGTTAAGCACCATATGCCGAGACTTGTAGGAAAAAGACTAGATATGAACATATGCATGACATGCGAGTATGATTATGTGAATGCACAACATGTTTGAACCCAAAAATCGAATCCACTTTTCTTGTAAA
The DNA here is from genome assembly GCA_032360265.1 of Heliamphora ciliata. NCBI lineage: Eukaryota > Viridiplantae > Streptophyta > Magnoliopsida > Ericales > Sarraceniaceae > Heliamphora > Heliamphora ciliata. The sequence goes on from JAUMHN010000015.1 coordinate 3,101,279, forward strand.
TTCTCGTTCACATAATCGGTTTTCTTTCTTTATCAAAACCAACACACACTTGGTTTAGTCTTTAATCTTATTATCTCGACTCCAACGTAAGAATCATGACTCCCCATTTCATTTCCATGTTTCACATTACAACCACATCTTATGGGTTTACACATACTTCTCCCTTTGATTTAATTAAGGTACCAAGCCTGGACGGCGTCTATAAACCCAGGTGTATTTATCACTATCGGACCACGTGAGATCCAATGGATAAATACCTATTCTATAACTCGACACGGGAGCACATATTTTCGGTTTCTCTCGGAAACATCGATGGGTGGGCCGCCCAAGAGCATGCTTTTATGGAGATTAACTCGAATGAAGGGCCTACCTTACATTGTGCAAGTTTTCGGTCTTTCATCGATGAGCTACTCGAGCCCAATCTTAGTTATTCAATTCAACAGCAAGGTACTTTAATTATATCATTTACATTTAAACCACTACGAATCCAACCGTCAAACCGGTTCCTCTCGCCAAACTCTATACCTTTAAGGTTCTAATATAAACAATTCAAATATCAACACTAGACCATACATCCAATAATCATTGGAATTTATTTGAAATTCACAACACAACACTAGACCATTTTCACAAATTTTCAAGTTTCATGAAATCTACATATCAATGAGATGATACAAGTCCCTATCTATAAAAAATCTAACCAATTTCACCATTCGGGTTCAACAACCCAAAAACTCCCAAATCTCCATGGTTTTGGCAAAAACGAAACTCTAACTTTCCCAAACTCAAATTAAAGGTTCTCACGTGATTATCAAAGATCAAAACACCACAAATCCTCAAAAACCTCAAAATTTAACATGCATTAATCTCAACCCATAATCTAGGGTTTTGAAAATATAGATTTTTCTTATTTCCATGAATAAACTCAAAATATATAACACATATCTAGCAAATCTTCATGCATAGTCATAAATCCTACCTCTTAGATGGTCAAATAACCCAAGGCGAGGCTTAAGCAAGCTCCAACCAAGCAAAATCCTAACCAGAGGGTGAGAACCAAGCCTTCAACGCACAAGCCAACTCCTCCAACGGTAGAGAACCACGAGGAAGCAAGAAGAAATCACCAACGGGGAAAGGCGAGGACCTCAAGGATGTTCCACCAACAACCCTAGGGTTTCTATCTGATTTTAGAGAGAGAGAGAGGAGAGAATGGAATGAAGGAAAACACTTGAATCCCGCAACTTAAAGCCTCTCTCCGCCACAGACTGCTCGATCGGTCTCGGGACTGCTCGAGCGGTCCCTCACTGGACAACACACTAAAGAAAGGAAATATACATGTAGTTTTCAAATTTTGTCCCAACATCTTAATACTCGTTCACTCAACCCCCGATAATTAATTTCATGCATAAGCAAAACACATAATTACCATCGACAATCATACTCGTGATTAAATTTTAATTCCTTCCCATCATAAAATATTAATTCACAAGGTTTAATCAACTGTTTCAAATTAAAAGGGACCGGGTCTCTACAACCTCCCTCACATAGGAAATTTCGTCATCGAAATTAGACATACATCAAGAATTAAACAACTCGGGGTACTTCTTACGGACTTTCGACTCGTTCCCACGTGGCTTCTTCAACGCTGTGATGAAGCCATAAAACCTTCACATACTCAATAGTTCTCACTCGTAGGACTTGTTCTTTGGTGTCTAGAATTCTCACCGGTCTCTCCTCATAGGTAATATCGTTCTCTACTCTCAACTCCGTCCAATATAAGGCATGAGATGAGTCCGGCTCATGCTTGCGCAACATGGACACATGGAAAACGTTATGTACGGATGCCAGCTATGGTGGTAAGGTAAGGTGATAGACTACCTCTTCAATCCTGTCAAGGATCTTAAACGGCCTGATAAAACGCGGAGATAGCTTTCTACTCTTCCCAAATCTCATCAAACCCTTTTCGTGGCGAGACCTTCAAGAACACACGGTCTCCCACCTCAAATGCTAATGGTCTTCTACTCTCCTCCTCTTATCTGCATAGCTTTTCTGACGAGTCGGTGCAGTTACTAAACGTTTACGAATTGTGACGACCTTCTTCGTAGTCTCCCATACGTGCTCCAGTCCCAACACCGTTGTCTCCCCAACGTCTACCCAACAAATAGGTAACTTACAAGGTCTACCATACAATGCCTCAAAGGGTGCCATCTCAATGCTCGACTGGTAACTGTTATTGTAGGCGAACTCCATCAATGGAAAATGGTCCTCCCACGACCTACACCAACGAAAGTCTAGAACACATGCTCACAACATATCCTCGAATTTCTGAATGGTGCGCTCCGATTGGCCATCTGTTTGAGGATGGTAAGCAGTACTGAGAAGTAGGCTCGTTCCCATGGCTGACTGCAAACTCTACCAAAAGCGTGACGTGAAGCGGGGATCTTGATCAGAGACAATAGAAACTGGTACTCCGTGGAGTTTAACAATCTCACTCACATAAAGCTTGCTAAGCTTGTCAACAGAATCTGTCATGCGGATAGGAAAAAAGTGCGCGGACTTGGTCAATCTGTCCACCACAATCCAAACAGCATCATGCCCCCTCAGCGATCTAGAAAATCTCTACACAAAGTCCATGGTAATGCTCTCCCACTTCCACTCGGATATTGACAATTGGCTGTAACATTTCCGCTGGCCTCTGATGCTCGGCCTTCACTTATTGACAAGTAAGGTAACGTGAAACAAATAGGGCAACCTCCCTCTTCATTCCCTTCCACCAAAACTGCCTACGCACGTCATGATACATCTTGGTGCCACCCGGATGCACCGCCAAACGAGAGTGATGAAACTCATGGAGTACGTTACTACGACATGATTTCGGTACAAAGATCCTTCTGGCAAACCTTAAACTCTGGTCAGAGTGAATTGTCCACTCCATGGCATACTCGTCGCTCAAAACTCGATCTCTGAACATTAGGCTCTCTGCATCCTGTCGTTGAGCTTTCACAACGCGCTGGACGAGGGCAGACTGAGACACTGCCATGAACAACTTAGCATAATCACATAGCTTGCCAAGGCATAAGCCATACTCACCGATCTCCCCAAGCATACTCCACTCTCATTGCAATGTGAGCTAATGAACTCAAGGACTTCTGACTAAGGACATCGGCTACCACGGTGGCCTTGCCCGAGTGGTACTACAGATCGAAATCGTAATCTCCCATGAACTCCATCCATCTTCTATGGCGCAAGTTTAAGTCCTTATGCGAAAACAAATACTTCAAACTCTTATGATCCGAAAACATTTCAAAGCGTTCTCCATATAGATAGTGCCTCCAGGTCTTTAGGGCAAAAGACCACTGCCGCGCGCTCCAAGTCATGGGTAGGGTAATTCTTTTCATGGATCTTCAATTGTCTTGACCCATAAGCAACCACATTGCCTTTTTGCATCAACACGCAACTTAGCCCCTCATGTGACGTATCACAATAAGTCCCCTTTCCAGTACAATTAGAATAGGTGCAGTGGTCAGTCTCTCCTTCAAGGTCTGGAAGGCGAACTCACAACCGTCGGTACACACAAGCTTGATTCCCTTTTGCGTAAGGCGTGTCATAAGTGCTGCAAGTCTAGAAAAATCTCTCACGAATCGCCGATAGTAACCCGCCAAGCCTAAGAAGCTCCAAATCTTGAACACATTCTTCAGCCTCTCCCAGCTCATCACCGCCTCTATCTTGGAGGAGTCCACTGCCACTCCATTTTTGGAAATCACATGCCCAAAAAACTTCACCTCGGGTAACCAGAACTCTCACTTATCATACTTCGCATATAACCGATGCTCCCACAACAACTGTAGAGCAATCTGAAGATGCTTCTCGTGCACCTCCTCAGATGGTAAATAGATAAGGATGTTATCGACAAACACTGCCACAAACTTATCGAGTTATGGGTGAAAGATACGGTTCATAAGGTCCATGAACGTTGCTGGTGCATTAGTCAGTCCGAATGGCATGACTAAAAACTCAAAGTGCCCATATCGGGTGCGAAAAGCGGTCTTTGGGATATCCTTCTCCTTGACCCTCAACTAATGGTAGCCCGACCTCAAGTCGATTTTCGAAAAGCGGTCTTTGGGTGGTTTGACTAATCTTCAATTCGTCAAACCGCCCATATTATTACCTAGCCTAAATAAGCATAAAATAAGAATCTACTCGCTTAAAAACTTGGTTACGCATGGCTCCAATTGTCTTAAGAGAATTTGGTTTGAAACCAACAATTTCCAATATTTGCGGCTTCTTTGATTTTTCTGCTGCTTGATCCTCTTGTGATATGCATCGGCGCATGAACATATCACATAAAACTATTATATGATTATTAATGAGAGAAATGTATTGACTGAGTGGGAATTTGGTATTTGATTATTCTTCATGTTGTTCAATGGTGTGCTCTTCTTCTTCTATATTAGTGATGGTATTGGTTGAAAATTGAGGATTGAAAATTTTGATATGGTATTAATTGGTCACTGGTACTTTTTCTTTATGTAGTTTTTGAGGATTGAAAATTTTGATATGTTATTAAAAGGGTTGCGTTGCCTTACCCAAACCAGTTCAATGTAACTTAATGAAGTCTACTTCACTGATATAATAGTGCAGTGGGTTGTCATATCTTTTATAATATTCATATTCCTTTTTTTGACTTTTATTTTTATTGAATTATATCTGATTCGCGCATGTCTTTATATATAAGACTCGTTACTTCTAATCGTTTCTTAGATCAAATGTTGTTTAATGCTTCGTTATCGGGAGATAATTAGAAAAATTAAGTAGAGTCACAATAACAACTATGATATAAAACTGATCCATAGAGTCACAATTTTTTTTAAAGATATAAAACTGATTCACAACAACTATGATTATTGCAGTACTTTGTTATCTTTTTTTTTTGGGACAATTGGGATTTTTTAGGCACATTAGAATTTTATGGAATCTCAATAGTGAACATGCAGACTGCTGATACCAAAGCCTTGAACCCACCCGCCCCCCTCTATTTTTTTTCCCCATAGGCAACTTGATAACTATCCTCGTGAACTGGTAGCAAAATGAAAAGATTAGCTTGTGTTTGAAAATATTGTGTATTTAATATTAACCAATTGTGCCCTTTATTTCAAAATGTGTAGGCATTAAATATATATGATTCCTTTATTATGGCTAGGTTGTAGTTTATGTTTCGAAAGAGTACCCTGTATTTCTGAAATATTTTCATTTACCTTCTATTCGTAACACTTCAATTTCTGAGCTGACTGGATCAACATTCCAAAACAAAATCTTGATCCTTGCCCTCAAAACTTACGAATTCTCTTTTTAGTTTTGAACACCGAGCCTCTTTCTTGGCGAATTCTGTTACCTTAGGTTGTTTTCAGTGATCAGCATCAAAGATAAGCTTTACATGGTGAACTTTTGTTAGACAACCATTATGCTTACTTTTTCTATTTTAATCTGAATCTATAGGGAGAATTCTGGGTTTTTAAAATCTTGTTATGATATTTTTTAAACTTTTAAACTGCGTATTGCATCCAATTGTGTATCAAAGGAATGCTTGTTTGAATTTGTTTTTAGTGCAAGATGCATCTTTAGACTCTGCACAAGTTGTCATAGAGGTTATTTGGTTTTTGCATTAATGTTAATCATAATAGTCATTCAAGTAAGTCATCTCATCTGGATTCCAGTAAACCTGTGGAACCTGATCGTCTGTTTGAAAGCCTACCCAATGCTCTGCGACCATCATCAGGATCACCTGGCCAGGGTGATGTTAGTACCAAGAAAACACCAACCAATCACAAATTAGAAGCTGCTGTTTGCCCACCTCCAACTCTCATTCCACCCAGAATTCTGCCGTTGCTGCATGATTTAGCCCAACAAATGGTTAACGCTGGTCACCAACAGCAACTGTTCAATATTTACAGGTGAAAATGTTTTAATTTTTCTATATTTTGATGTGAAACGATCACCATTTTATTTTATTACAAATTATATCTTTCAACACTTGCTGGAATTATTCTTTCATTTTACCAATTGCACTTATTAAGTAAAATAGCTTTGAATAAATTTCAAGTTACTTTTAACAAATCTTTTGTTACCACAATTTTTGATAGCCTTAATCGACAAGCCAAGATTGTTGACAAAAAGTGTTTCGAATGAAAAGACTTCAAGCACCTCGAAATCCATGAAGTGGTCCAAAGTATGAAACACTTAATCAAGAGTTGGAAAGAACATGAATGAAACAACACCACTCACCTTGGTTTGCAGCGAGGTGTTAAACATTCTTTCTTGAAGATCTTGAACTACGTTACACTACTCTTACTCCTAGATTGAATTCATTATTGGATTGATGAAGTGAAAGCTCTTTCTAGTAGAGTGTCATGTGGGGTGTGTCTTGTATTCTATGGGACCTATATAATTTGAATTTTATTTATATGTATTTGGGTTGGACTGGAGTCCTGAATTCACAATAAGTCCAATATGTGTAAAGTTTTATAGTTATATGGTTCCCTAGAATACATTGTGTCTATGATTTTTAGGGTTTGCCAATCAATAGGGATTTTATAATTCTAGTAGTTTTGGATGTAGAATAAATCAGAAGGGTAGAGATGCAGGGAGAGGAGGAAAAATACCGAGGGCACCGGGGTGACCCTTAAGCTGAGAAACGAGATTTGTTTTAGGGCTCGGATTTTAGGTGTTAGGTTTTCAAATAATTTTAGTCCCATGATTGTACACTCTATGGATCATAATAGATTATGTCTCACACCCGGGGACGTAGCCAGGTTATGCCGAACTTTGAAAATCCTTGTGTGATTTTTTCTTTGGTGTGTGCATGGTTGTGCTTCCATTCACGTTCAGGAAATGGAAACTAAATCCCAATAAATGATATCAGAGCGGACTGTTGACGATTTGAAGCCATGAAAGATCGGCGCATTGGAATATATTTTTTTGATCTCGGTATAGATCAGAAATATTTAATTAGCACAAGAAACGAAAAGAACAAAGTGGCAGTGCAAAAACGCAACTAGAGTTGGAGATTGGAGGAAGCAATTGCTGGCATCAATTTTGTTCGTCAATCCCTCTCGGTCAACGTGCCAATTTTGTTGAGGTACTGGCGGTTATTTGCTTACCTTGGTATTCTTGAGTTGTGATCCATTGTCGAGTAGTAGAGAATATTGTGATAGGCGGAGCTACTATTAAATGCTAGACAAGTAGTATCGGTGGATAGCATATGCATGCGAAGCGTACGGGTGAACAGTGTGAGCAACAAATGCGGAGATGCACACAGGAGAGGCGTAAGAGTTACGCAAAAGTGGGCGGCGTTCGGGAACGTGGAATGTGATGTGTAATATTCTAGCCAAATGTGATGACCAGCAATTGCTGAATGTTCACATAGAAGCGTTGGACATAGTAATTGAGACGGTTGATGTGACGAAAGATGTACACCTTGGATGAAGGTCTCTTTTACTTTGGGTTTGATTTATGGCGATGATCTCTCTGAGTACGTGCACGAGGAAGGAGATGTAGAGTCACGACGAACATCTTGACAAATAGGTGTCGAGCATCTCCATGTAGAGGTGCGGCCCATGCTGATTCGAGTGTGGTGAATCGACGACAATGGAAGAATCAACATTGACACTAATTATCTTTAGAAGAGTGTGCACAATTTAAGCCAATGTGTAGATTGTCAGGTGTGCCCTGTATTATGCAGGACCTATATAATTAGAGTTTTATTTACACGTATTTAGGTTGGGCTGGAATTATGAATCCACAAGAAGTCCAATATGCATAGGATTTTATAATTATGTAGTGGGTTAGGGTTTTAAGGATTTGTCTATAAATAGGAATCTTATAATTTTAGTATTTTTGTGTGGGGAATAAATTATAGGGGTAGAGATATAGGGAGAGGCAGAAAAATACCGGGGACACCAAGGTGACCCTTGATAAGAGAAACAAGGTTTGTTTTAGAGCTCAAGTTTTGGGTATTGGGTTTTTAGGTATTTTTAATCGCATAATTGTACACTCTACAGATTATAGTAGATTATCTATCTCACCTGTAGACGTAGGGAGGTTGTGCTGAACCAAATCAATTGTTGTGTGATTTTCTCTTTAATATGTACATGGTTGTGTTTTTATTTGTGTTTGGGAGTTGGTGATTAAATCTCAACATGTCTTACATATTTGTATACAAAAATACTAATGTAACTTTCAACTACAACCAATAACTCTCATTTCCAATAAATGGGAGTTGGGAAAACCACCATACTTCTACAGTGACGTGCTGTCTTCAAGTAACTTCCATTAATCACTACTCTTGTCTTGGAGTGCTATGTTTCATTGTCCCAAACCTTGCAAATGTGTTTCTACATTATTAAAAACTTATCTAGAATGTGTACTTCCAATTCTTGAAGGCCTTCGGGTAATGTTCGACAAAGCCTTCGACGAAATTTCAGATCATGGACTAAGTAATATATTTTTGGTGCAAACAATTTCTCTCAACTATTTAAGGAAAAGATAACTTGAATTTCTGAAGTTTTGTTATATTATATTTTCACTAGCCTTCAATGGAAAACACATGACATTTAGGCTCCGTTTGTTTCAATGTAAAATTTTTTTTTATAAAATATTTTCCATGTAAAATATTTTTATAAAAAAACTATATTTTCATTTTTATTTTCGTGTTTGGTGGACACAAAAAATATTTTCAAAATAAAGTTTTTTATTGTTAGATTTAAACAAGATATTTTCCTCAACAAAGTTATGGAAAATATATGGATATGGTCCGATGCCTTTGGGATCTTCGTTACTGTTTGGGATAGCTTTTCCTGTGGCTTTTTGTGTGCGACTTTTTTTTCGTCTTTCTAAACCATTTTATTTTTTGGTCTAGATTTTTAATTTTTCGATTCTTCATGATAAAACGAATCTAAAAGTATAGCCG
>JAUMHN010000015.1:3119078-3137246 GCA_032360265.1 Heliamphora ciliata
AAAGTTATAAATAATATAATAAATAAAAAATAATAGTTTATGAATTAATATAACTAAATATACAAAATATAAGAAATGAGAAAGAATAATTAGAGATAAATATAATATTTTAATATTTTAAACTTATTAGATTTATAAAATATATATTTTATACATATATTAATATTTAAAAATTATTTATTTTATATAATCGGGGACAGGGTGGGTAAAACGAGGCGGGGAGTGCAAATACCGTCCCCACCCCGTTTGTTATCGGGGGCGGAAAAAACCCTACAAAGCAGGGTGGGGGCGGGGCGGGGCGGTGGTAATTGCCATCCCTAGTGATTCCTTGATCTCTTGGAAGAGTAAGAAACAACCTCGTGTTTCCAAATCATCTACTGAATCCGATTACCGTGCCATGTCTGCTGCATGTTCTGAGATTGTTTGGCTTCGTGGAGTTCTGGCTGAACTTGATTTTTGTTAATCTGATCCTACCCCTCTTTATGCTGATAACACCAGTGCCATTCAAATTGCTGCTAATCCTGTTTTCCATGAACGTACGAAGCACATTGAGGCCGACTGCCATTCTATTCGGGAGACCTTCGACGCTCGCGTCATTTCTCTTTCCCATATTTTCATTGATCTTCAGCTTGCTGATCTGTTTACCAAGGCCACGCTACGTCTGCATATATTTGATGCTTCTTGACCGCCCTGCATCAATTTGAAGGGGGATGTCAATTAGGATATATTTAGCATGTAAATCAATATATATTTAGCCATAATTATGGCTTAATTGTACAGATTATTCTTTTTTTTTCGGTTAGGTTAGATTGATACTAATGGCTGAATTTCAGCCTTGTATTTAGAATGTATTTAGGCAATAAATTTGTATATATATAATGGAACCTCAAAGAGGGCAGGCATTCAAAGAAAGGAAAATATTGTCATCACTTGCATAGTTGCATGACTAAGATATCATGACTAAATCTTTTACCAAGAGATCATATGACCGATAACTAAGATCTTGGTTATCAGTGCCTAGGTAGAGGTACAGGAGTTTGAGTTTGTAGCTATCTTTTAAAGTGAAAGATTAATGAACAAAGGTTTACGTTGAGGAGAGACCAATGGAGATTCTTCTGGTGGGGAACCAAAAGTCATTGGGGTTGATTGCTTGGGATGGATATAGGCCGTCAATTCATTGGAGAGAGGGGCCAAGGAGGCTTGCTGGTGGAATGTCCCAAGGGCACCTGCCTAGGCAGGGACAAGTGGCAGCATTTTGTGTTGATGAGTGAAGGCTCAAAGGGGCCTTATCCTCTGAATGCAGGTGGTATATAAATAAAAAACTATAGATCTCCAAAATTCAACTCCCCTATAAAATCAAACAGAAAAAGGAAGAATCACAAAAATCTCATTCGATCTAAAACTTAAAAATTACCAAGTGCTTCTTATGCCTATGTATTTCCATCTCCACATCCTCAGAAGTTTGTCGGTTTCTATGCCTCACCGCATCAAGTAGCAGGTTCGACCATTCTTGTCACGCCTCAAAAATTTGTGACATGGTGATCAAACTAATGCATGGTCCAATATCCAAACTTCAAGTATACATCTCAATACATGCGCATAACAATTCCAAGTATGAAATCAACCCACAAAATAATCTACTTTAATGTTTCCTTGTCATGATCTCATCATGGATACGGATTCTCAAAAAACATTAATGGAGCATTCTTCCTCATGGCTTTACAACATATATAATCAATAAATTGTGGATCTTGGCCTACAAGTGGACACAAAAATTAATCCTATCATTCTCTTAAAAGGAAAACTCCCACCGCCTCAAGTGCATGGCTTGCTGTCACAGGCCGCCATTCAGTGCCTAATGATGCCCTAAATATGTGCCTTAGTGCACTTGAACTAAAGCCAAATGGTGCTCAAGCAAGGCCTACGACATTGGCTATGGGGACCACGACATTTGCCAAGCATGCACGACATGCCCATGGGGAGCCCAGCGAGCCAACAACACGCCAATGTGCCCAGCAGCTGCCCAACGCACACATAAGCCAGCTAGCATTCACACCAGCACGCACCAGCATGCCTAGTGCGCCCCAGCCAGCCCCAGTGCGCGCACGCCCCTTTATCCCCGTCTTGTGCTGCGCGCGCCCTACGCCTATGCCAGCCTGCCTGTTCGCACCCTGCATGTCTATGCGTCCATGCACCTGCATGAACCAGCGCCCTAGCCAACGCGCACCTGGTGCTGTTTTGAGTCTTTCTGTTTTCTTAGTGTTATGGCTATATTTGCCGCACATCATATGGCCGTTTTTTTTCTAGAAAATATGATCTATTTTTTGATGTAAAGCTCATAACTTAGTTATTTTTCGTTTGTCCGTATGTAGCCATTATTACTCCTAAAAAAGGTTGATGTGGAGACCGGGTCCCTTGTCATTTTCTTGTAATTATGAAAAAAAAAAAAACGATATGCTAGATTCTGCAAGAACGGTTATACGCGTAGATGTTGCATGAGAAGTTATTTTTGAGTTTATATATGTTTGCTAACGAGGGTCAAGTGTGGGGTAATATATGGGAACATCGCGGTGAGGTGTTCGGTTTGTGATGCGGCTCAGTTCTAGTAGCTTTTGTTCGGTTTGCCTCCCAGCGCTGACCGCTCGAGCGGTGGGGAGTTCGTTCGAGTGGACAAATGGCCAAGAGGTTCTGGAGAAGGGGACCGCTTGAGCGGTGGGGATCTGCTTGAGCAGACTGTCGCGGAGCATACTTTTTAAAAGTCGCGTAGGGCTCTTTTGTTCTCATTCTTTTTATGTCTCTCTCTCTCTCTCTAAAGCAAAAGTGAGAGTTAGGGTTTGAGTTTGGGTGTTGTTTGGAGCTTCCCTTGGTGAAATCTCACACTTCCATCCCGATTGCTTGTCGTTAGAGGTCCGATCTTGGCGTTGGACGCTTTACTCTCACCGTGTGGTTGGAGCTCATTTGAGGCTTTTTCTTATGGATCTAGCATCTCAAAGGTAGGATCTAAGACTTTCCTTGAATATCTTTGTGATATGTGTCGTATTTTCTAATCTATGAACATAAAAGCACGAAAATAGTATTTTCAAAGCCCTAGGTGTGAGTTTAGTGATAATGAGGGTTAAATCTTAATTAGATTTGTGGAAGATTTAACATGTTCCTATCTTTACATTGTTGTTTCATGTGATTGTGAAAAATGAGGAATTAAGATTTGGGGTTTTGGGTCTAAACCATGAAAATTGGGGCTTTTGGGTTTAAAGAATCGGTATGATGAAATTGATATGTTTGTTGGTTAGATTGGGAGTTGAGATAACCCATTGTATACCTATTCCATGAATTTATGTGACATGTTGATATCAAGTGAAAAATGTGGGTTTCGTTGTGTAAAATCGATGAATTAGTGGATTCTAAACTATGTAGACGGTTAATCCGAGGTTTGATCCCTACAATATGAAAAACGTGAATAATGAAAATGCGTAATGATATGGGTTGGGCGAGAGGAACCTTTGGGGTTAGAATCGCGCGTGTGTATTGTGATTTGAAATATCAAAATGGACCGATTTGGGATTCAAGGGATCGTTTAAGGTTGGGCACGAGTTGTTCCACGGTGAAAGACCGAAAAACTGCGCAGATTGGGTTCTCTGCCCGCTGGTTAGTGAATCGGGAAATGACGTTAGTCGTGTCGGGGTATAGAACGTCTCGTTACTTCATGGGGCCTGTGTGGTCTGGTTGATTGTAACGCTACGTGGGTCTATACGCTCGTCCGGCGTCAGTGCCTATGTTCATTAACCACGGGTTGGTGGAATATGAGAAATGCCAACGAGGTGTTTATACGTGTGTTGAGTTAATTGAGAATGGTAAATGTGTTGCGTTAATTGAGAATGGTAAATGTGTTGGGTTAAGTAAGAATGGCAAACGTGTTGGGTTAATCTCACAGAAATCAAAGAGTCTAGTATAATAATCCTTTTGTACAAACTCGGTTATGCATTGGAGATTTACCTTGAAACAAACGATATGATTTTGATTAAGTTTATGTGTGCATCCTGCATAACCATCTTCATATGTCATACATTTATTTAATGCTTGTCTTGTTCCTTCGAGTTTCGGCTCAAGTTGTTTAATAACATTTCAGGTGATAGCGGGAAGAAGATTATAGACTGAGATGACGGTCGTTGGACCTTTTTGCTTAATGGATAGGATCATATTTCTTTTTGGATAGTTGGTTTTTGGGAAAAATAAAATTGTAAAGATGTAATTCCTTCTTTTGAATATTCGGAATATTGTAATTGTGGGTCAGAATAACCGTGTTGTAAGGCCTTGGGATCATATATTCATCCTATGCATGCATGTTAGGACGCTCGTTTGTTGATTGGGTTGGACGCTTTAATCTTTTTAAGAACGATTCTTGATACTGAGATTTGAATTTGGGTCCCTCGTGGAAAGACGGTTATTTGGCTCTTTTATGTATATTTAATATCTTAGTTTACTTGTTTAAAACCATGCTAAAGAAGGAGAAGGTGTGGTTGTTTTTCCTTAACTTCGAAAAGTTTTCACAGTTTTTGGCAGAAAGTCTCGGGTACCTCACCGCTCGAGCGGGCTTTGCAGGGTGATTTGTTGATTATTGTTTTTAAAACAGGTTTTTCTTAAATGAATTTTTGGACATAAATGGACTGTTTAAATGTTTTTCTTTCAAAGAAAGTGGTCTCTCATATCGGATTAACTCCCAAAGTTTATTCGAGTTATATTATTTCTAAAATGGGGCGTTACAGTTGATGTTTCTTGGTGCCAAAGTGTCAAATGTTTAGAATGCTATTATAGGGAGGGGTCACTTCGTGAACTTACCTTCCTACCCAATTGTGATATTTTGCTAATGTCTGGGCCTTGCACCGTCGATCACTTGTGCAATGACCTATCATTTTAATTACTCTTGTTTAATTTAAAGGTTGTTTTACGCACTTGAATGCCATTGTTCTTTTTGCTTGTAGTCTTCATTTCTATTGCATTTGTACTACTTTCTGTTGCCAGATGCCCCATTGATCGGAGGCCCACTTCTGGATTCTCTATATTTATTGGTGGCAATATTATCTCTTGGAAGAGTAAGAAGCAGGACGTGGTTTCTCGGTCGAGTGCCAAAGCCGAATATCGTGCCATGGCTCTTGCAACATCTGAGATTTTATGGCTCCGTCAGTTGCTTGGTGAGTTGGGTGATCTCTGTCCTGGCCCAACAAAGCTTTGGTGTGATAATAAATCTGCCGTGTATATTGCTACAAATCCAGTATTTCACGAGCACACAAAACATAGCGAGGTGGACTGTCATTTCATTCGGCGCGAGTATTAGAATGGTGTGATCGTGTTTGGCTCCGTTCGTACTGGAGAGCAATTGGTGGATATTTTAATTAAATCTGTTCCGGGTCCTCGGGTTCGATACATATGTGATAAACTAGGCATGTTAGATATATATGCTCTAGTTTGATGGGGTGTTAGCTTTATTATTGTTATCCGGTGTGGTTGGACACACTATATCTTATTGTATATTCTTGTTTAGCTATAAATAAACTAGTGCGTGCCCCATTAGGGTTAACGCCTTCATTAAGCTTAATACTATCTGATTAACAAGCTTGTGCTCCTTATAGAATGGCCATCCCAGAGTTGCAAGAGTTGAGGAAGTAGCTTATGGAATTGATTGATGCGGGATTTATTTGACCATCTAAAACGCCATTTGGAGCACCGGTGCTCTTTTAGAAGAAGCACGATGGGAGCCTGAGACTATATATAGACTATAGGGCTCTCAACAAGATCACCATCAAGAACAGATATCCCATTCTACTCATTGCCAACTCTTTTGATCAGTTGAGTCAGGTAAGGTATTTCAATAAGCTGGACTTGCGGTCAAGCTACTATAAAGTGAGAATCAAGGAAGGGGATGAGACGAAGACAACCTGTGTACTCGATACGGGTCTTTTGAGTTTCTTGTCATGTCGTTTGGTTTAACAAATGCGTCGGCTATTTTTTGTACACTCATAAATGAGGTGTTTCATGAGTATCTTGACAAGTTCGTGGTGGTGTACCTTGACAACATCGTTGTATATAGGTCCACGTTGGAGGAACACGTGAAGTATCTGAAGTTGATTTTTCAGAAACTATGTTAGAACCAACGTAAGAACCAACCTTATGTGAAGTTGGGGAAGTGCTCATTTCTTAAGAACGTATCCAATTCTAAGGGCATATCATCGAGCACTGGAGTATCCGAATGGATCAAGACAAGGTCATTGCCATCCAAGACTAGCAGCCACCCATGAATGTGTTTGAGGTGAGATCATTTTTAGAGTTGACCAACTACTACGGGCGGTTTGTGGAGAGGTACTCCAAAATTTTCACTCATTTGATAAAGTTGTCTGAGGTGAGATCATTCTTAGGGTTGGCCAACTACTACTGGCTGTTTGTGGAGAGGTACTCTAAAATTGCCACTCCTTTGACAGAGTTGTTGAAGAAGAACCAGAAATGGACTTGGTTAGAGAAGTGTCAAGAAGTCTTTGACGAGCTTAAGCGATAAATGTCAGGTGATACAGTTTTGGCTTTACTGAATTTCTCCAAACCTTTTAAAGTGCAGATTAATGCCTTAGATTTTGCACTTGGAGGTCTTTTGCTACAGGAGGGGCATCTAGTAGCCTATGAGAGCCGTAAGCTAAATGATGCGGAGTGGAGGTACACGGCACACGAGAAGGAGCCATTTCTTATCAAACCTAAGCTCAATGCAAGGCAAGCACGATGACAGGAAAAACTAGCAGAGTTCGATGTTGCCTTGGAGTATAAGGTCAGCGCCACCAACAACATTGTTGATGCGCTAAGCTGGAGGGTTGAGCTTGCCGCGTGCTATGTTTCAACTATTTCTACACCATCAACAAGGATACAAGAGCAGATCTGTGCTCACCTCGACAAGGATCTTATTGTGACAAATTTCATCAATCTTGTCAAGGCGGGGAAGATACGTAAGTTTTGGATACCAGATGGCCTACTCATGATAGCTAGTGTCAAAATCTTTATACACAAGGCCAGCGGTTTGAGGAAGACACTCTTAGCTGAGTGCCATGACACTAGATGGGTAGGACATCTAGGGGTTGAAAGGACTTTAGCTCTGCTAGAACACATGTATTACTGTCCCCATATGCGTGATGATGTTGAAGATTAAGTTCACACTTGCCTTACATTCCCACAAGACAAGTCGGAGCATTCAAAGCAAGGCGGGTTACTTGAACCTTTGCCTATTCCATCCAGGCCATTGGAAAGTGTTTCTTTAAACTTCATCATTAGCCTGCCTAATGTGCGGGAGATTGGAACAATACTTTCAATTATTGATCAATTCTCTAAGTACGCTATCTTTGTGCCTGCACCCCATTACGTTTCAACGAGGAGACTGCTCGACTCTTCTTCAAGTATATGGTTAAGTACTGGGGAATGCCAAAAAGTATTGTTAGTGACTGGGATACACGTTTCATTGGAGCTTTCTAGACGAACCTTTTCAAGATTCATTCACGCCTTTGTCAAGGTTGTATACTAAAAACTAGTTTTGAATTTTTGGTATTTAATTTTATTTATTAATAAAATTATTTTTTCCATTTTATGAGAATTTTAATAAGTAAATGTATGTGTTCCATTATCTATTTAATGATGTGAATAAGTGTCTTTTATTCGACATAATATTTAATCTGGTGTGTAAAGTTCGGTTTACATACAGAATACTAGATTATCGATTCTTGTAGAATATAAGTTTTTGGTTCACAGTCTTAGATGGAATTGGATACACCATTGGTATGACTGTAGCACAATATTTTAGTAGATTTGTCTTAATTATGGGGAACGGTAATTGTTTCGACAATTGTTCCGACTTATTGTGCTAGTACACTTTGTGTGTATTGAACATGACCGCGTTAGAATAATTAATTTTATATTGACTGTATAAATTAATTTATACCCCATAGTTATTTATTGTGCTTATGCTCTTAAGGATTTTTTGAAGATGCCGATTAAATAAAATTGTCAGTAATTTAATTTAATCGACATGTATCTGTAATCTTAACCTGAAGGAGAATAATAAGTATTTAATAATAGGAGTTCGAATAAATCAGTTTTGAGAATAAGGTTGTGAGTGCAATTATAATTCTTTAATGGAATGAATTATAATTTATGTTTTTATGAAATTACTTCTGAGTTGAGATAGGATTTCATAATTATATTAGGAGTCCACGTCTTATTTACTCTACAGGTCACTGCTGTAGCCTATATAAATGCTGTTATAAAACCTAGTTGCCATAACAAGACATAACAGTTTAGGGTTTCCACGTATTGTGAAAACTAAAAAACAGGTGGCTAGAGTGGTTTTGAAGAACATGATAGACCAAAGTCCACGCATTGTTTGTGTTTTGGCATTCGGGAATACAGCAAAATGCTTGATTTGGAAATTTGACTTCTAGTAATAAAAAAAAAACGGCGGTGACTTATTAACTAAAGTTTGTTGCAATAAACAGAATCAATCCAACCAAATTTCGAAATGTATAATTCTAAACTAACTTTAGAGGAGTTATACTGGGTTTATTTTTTTAATTGTTCGATATCAAAATTTTTTTATCTGGAGTCTGTTTCGGCATTTGCATGTTCGGATTAGTTTTTTACTCAAATTATAGACATAATCTTAGGATCTTAGTTTTTAGCCCTACCAATCTTGACATGTCTTTGAGTTATCACCCGAAGATGGATGGCCATACTGAGCAGTTCAACAGTATGTTGGAGTATTTACGTCATTTTGTCAATGTCAACCAACGTAACTAGGTTCAATTCCTAGACATTGCTCAATTATGTTTCTACGCTCAACGAAGTAGCTCTATGGGAAAGAGCGCTTTTGAAATAGTTACTAGCCAACAGCCACTGTTGCCCCACACAGTGATGGGACCTTATATAGGGACGTTACCAAGAGCCTTTCAATTTGCTCGAGATTGGAAGAAAGATGTCGACTTAGTTCGTCCCTACTTGAACAAAATAGCAAGCAAGATGAAGAAATGGGCATATGAGCATACAAGGCTATTGGAATTCAAATCGGGAGACCAAGTTCTTGTTAAACTTCAAGCAGAGCAAGGCAAATTCTCGCGGGGCCAAGAAAAGTGAATTATTCGCAAGTGCGAGAGACCGGTTACCATTGTCAAGAAGATTGGGAAGAGTGCCTACAAGATGGACCCTCCGTCTTAGATGAAGAATCACCTAGTCTTTCATGTTAGCTATCTCAAGCCTTATCATGCTGATGTGGAAGACCCATCCCGTAATGAGCCAACACAAGAAACCGTCATGGCTAAGCCAAATAAGAGCAGCCTGGAAGCTATCCTAACAGATCGGAAGACAATCTCTTCAAGGAAGACATTCAGAGACTTCCTAGTCAAATGGAGGAGATTTGATGATGATGAAATTAGTTGGGAGGAGGAGTCGGACTTGACAGTTTTTGCAGAAGAGTTCAAGGAATACCTAGCTCAGAAGTTACCGAGAATGATGATCGTTCGAGTTAGCTAGAGTGTCACAGACTGCCATTTTGGTGCCCCATGATGCCCCAAATATGTGCCTTAGTGCACTTGAACTAAGGCCAAAGGGTGCCCAAGAGAAGGGCCAGGCAATGCCCAAGGTCGCCCACAAGGGTGCCCAAGCAAGGCCTACGACGTTGGTCATGTGGTCCAAGACGTGCCAAGCATGTACAGCATGCCCATGGGTTGCCCAACCAGCCAACAGCACGCCAACATGCCCAGCAGTTGCCCAACACGCACATAAGCCAGCCAGCGTGCACACCAGTGCGCACAAGCACGCCTCAGCGCATGCACGCCCCTGCGCCTGTGCCCTATGCCGTGCATGACCTGCGCCCATGCCTGCCTGCGCGAGCGCACTATGCACGCCTGTGAGCCCATGCACCTGCATGCACCAGCACCCCAGCTAGCGCGCACCTGATGCTGTTTTGAATCTTTTTCTGTTTTCTTAGGGCTATATTTTCCGTACATCATATGGGAATTTTTGTTCCAAGAATTATGAGCTATTTTTTGATATAAAGCTCATAACTTAGTTATTTTTTGTTTGTTCGTATGAAGCCATTATGACTCCTAAAAAATGTCGATGTTCCTTGGTGGTGCCAAAGTGTCAAATGTTTAGAATGCTATTATAGGGAAGGGTCACTACGTGAACTTGTCTTCCCTATTGTGATATTTTGTCAACGTCTAGGCCATGCACCGTCGATCACTTGCGCAATGGCCTAGCATTGTAATTCACTTTTGTTTAATTTAAAGCTTGTTTTATGCACTTGAATGCCATTGTTCTTTTTACATGTAGTCTTTATTTCTATTGCATTTGTACTACTTTCTGTTGCTACTAAGTACTAACTTTAGTGTTAAGGTTGGCTGATCTTGGCCGGTTTGCCCAACGAGATCCGGCAAGCGCCACGCGTGGTGTGGGTCGTGTGCGGTTGTGCCACAAGCCTAGCTCTATGACACTTGCCCTCGGTCTTTGAAATGTTAGGCATAAGCACGACACCTCAATACTCAATAGGAAGATATGCATATGATCACTTATATCTTTTGTACTATAACACCGTCAATTATCTGGTGCAAACAATATTTGTCTCTCCTGAAGAACTATTCCTTTAAGATATTTTATCAAATTCCGTATGGATCCTCAATCCCCAATTCTTGTAGCCATGGTCAATGATAACTTATAATTTGAGACTGACAAACTAGAAAATCCATGGAGGTTTACTTCTTTTGAAGAGGGTGAAACTGAAAGTTCAATTCTTTGAGTTTACATAAAAACTACTCCTAACCAGCACTCCTTGGTCCTCCCCCCCTCCTCTCCCTCTCTCTCTCTCTCTCTAGGTAGGTGTATATATGTACACACATAGCCTTTGCCCCCTTTTGAACTGATCTGCTTTTATTCTCCGTAATTGTCCTCGCTGTATTCTATCTGTTCCTCTTCATATTCCTTGTTATCATCTCATTATTTTATAAGGTTAAATAGTGTATTTTTTAAAATGTGAAATATCGCATTTCATGCACAGTTATGGATATTTGTTTGGTGAACTCAAGACAGACATATATTTCATCCCCTTACCAAAGTGTTGAGTGTCCATCACGAGTACTTTCACACATTTAGAATAGTCCAAGGTTTTTATCATCTTCTTTTTCTTTGGGAGGTTGATTTGAGAGTTATAATATATGAAATAAGTACTTTACAACTTTTCCTGTCGTAAGCAGGCTGACATCTTTTGCATTTTAAATTGATCTCAGAAATTTTCATTGATTTATTTGAAATTAATTTTCTTATGTACAGCTTTGAAACTAGATTCAAGGAACTCTATTTTCTACTAATTCATATTAAGAAAACAATCATATAGATCATCATCTTTTGCCTGTTCTATCAAATCAAAGCAAAGTCACTAATTTCAGTGTTATAATCTTCAGAAAATAATGGATGTCTCTGAAGTTGTTTTCATGAGATCTAGTTTTGGAAAGCCATTTTCTTCTTCCTTCACAGATGGTCCCAAGACCGGAAGCTGGGGATTTACTTTGGCTATGCTAAATACATGGTTATGAAAATTCAATTATAGTGTATTGTGCCTTGGGAAAAATGGCTAGAAAGACTTTTTTCTGTTGACTTGAATAGCTGGCATGATGCAATGTTGTTTGGTGTGGACTAGTTAAGATTGAATAATATTGTTTTTGTGCAGTTGTCTGCACTTTTCCCTTTTTATCTTTTTATCTTTTTATCTTTTTCAGAAGGTAGTCGAAGTGTACTGGAAGATATTAACACACCTAAGAACGTATTATGGAAATATACAACCATGACTTTAATGTCTGTTTCTTTGACCTTGCTTGGAAGTGGAAGGCTGTGTGAGCTTCGTTTCTCTGGACACATCTATTATGCTAGCTGTCTTTTCTGTTGTCGTCCTAGTGTTGTCTTTTTTGTTTTCGTTTCTCAACTGTCCATCAGCTCATTGCATATGCCTCAATCTTGAAAAGCTAGCTTACTCCATGTATTAGATTCGTTGTCCATGAAGAGCTTTAGTTTCTCTCCATGTTCTTGATAGTTTTGGTACTATAAAAAATGGACACATTAAATGAGTTACGGTGAAGTTGTTTGTATTACAAAAGAATTTCTTAGGCTGCAAGATAGTGAAACCAAGTACTCTATTTTTGGAAAACTGAAGTGTTGAATTAGTGATATGCTTCTTTTCTAATCAATTTATGTGTTCCAGATAATCTATTTACTTACTTTCTTTTCTTCTTTGGTTTGCTGCACCTCTTGGTGGTGGTGGTGGTTGGCGGGCTTTAACTAGATGGAAGCAACTTTTCAAGGTCAATATTGCATGGAAATGCGAGAATCTTCTATTGTTTTGGCTAAGCGTCTGGCCCAGACAGCACAAGAGACCTTTGGAGATTTTGAAGAAGCAGTAGAAAAAGATGCCACAAAAACTGCTGTTCTAGATGGAACCGTCCATCCTCTGACTAGCTATGTCATAAACTATGTGAAGTTTCTGTTCGAGTAAGTTCCTATCACAGCCTTCTCTAAGTCTTGCTATTTGTTTTTTCCTTCCCTTACGCTATTTTTTTACATGTTTGGATTTTGATAGTTGTTGAGGTTATGTGGATGAGGTTGTTACTCATAATAATCATTGACCTAGTAATGCTTGGTGTATTCTTCCACTTGTTTTTTCTTTTTGCCTTCTGTTTAAAGAAAAAATTCATTTTGCTGGCTGAAATGCATGCGTCTTGCATTTAAGGTAGCCTCATCTTTAATATGACGTCATCCTACTGTCTGGTTCTTCCTGTATAGCCTTTTTTTGGTCCTCTGCAATCATTTTCTTACAGATCCCCCGTCAATCGGGCAATTCCTTAAACGATATCTTTTGCTTCTGTTGCCGTTCTATTTAATGTATGACTGTAAGTGCAGAAAACTCTAGTCTCAGTATTATGCATTACATGCCCACAGCTATCAATCAACACTGAAGCAACTTTTTCAAGAGTTTGATGAAGGTGATGCGGATGTGCGGTTGACATCTGTAACAACACGAATAATGCAGGCACTTCAGAGTAACCTGGATGGAAAATCTAAGCAGTATAAAGATCCTGCTTTGACTCAATTATTTCTCATGAACAATATTCACTATATTGTCAGATCTGTGCGCAGGTTCGTTATCGTTCAAATATTATTTTATTCATATGCAGCTATGGCGAGTCATGCTGTGGTTTTCTTTTCCCGTTTTTTCTATGACAAAAAAGTTAGGTGTTCTATTTAGGTCAGAAGCAAAGGATTTCTTAGGTGATGACTGGGTACAGATTCACCGAAGGATTGTTCAGCAGCATGCAAATCAGTATAAGAGAATTTCTTGGTCCAAGGTTTGTAATCTACATCTTCCGGTTGGCTGTTGGTGTGGAGATGATCTATATTTTGTCCCTCATATGTTTCTCCTAGGAATTCCATCACATGCAGATCATGTGGAATCATGCCATTTTCCTCGTGATTCTTTTCTTCAAGCTAAAAGGAAATGAAAAAGGGATACCAAAGTATTAGGTTTACAAAGTACTTGATTCTGTAAATTGTTATGTTTCTAAAAAAATCTTATTATAGCTCTACGAAAAAAATACCTTTTGAAGGCTTAAAGAAAGTGGAAAAGCAAAAAATAGGATAATATCAACATTAGGATGTGGGTTTTGCAAGCCATTTGATTTCTAAGAGATGCTGGGTGCTTGGGGGTATGTACCTGTTCGAAGTTAGACAGGTCTCCACAACCAAAAGAAAAGAAGTACAAGAAGGATCGAGCTATAAGGAAAGATGCCCCAAAAGGAAAAAAGGTAAAAGGAAACATATTCCAAGCAGAATGGTCTTGTTTGATATAAAAAAGTACAAAATCGTGGCCACTTCCGTATAGAAAGAAGAGAAGGACAGCCACAGGATGGTACAAGAATGAGAAAAATGAGATAGTATGCAAGTGATTGACTTGCTGAAAAAAAAGAAGTATATGCATGATTCCATAGTACTTGAAAGAGTAGGAGGTTGTTAAGTGAAAATAGTGGCTACTGGAATGAAGAAAGAATTATGAGATAATAAAAGGCAAGGGAAACAAGCAAGTGGAACAGTGGGTTGGTATTTCTTTATGTGGCATTTTAGATGTATCCAATGTTCGAGGGCATTATTGAAGACATAGTCAAACCTAGTGAGAGAAGAAACCTATAAAGCAAACACAGTTAACTAGCCTAGTGTCGTTCTTCGTTGTAAGCCAAAATGCCTGTTCAATCTCACTAACTAGTTTTGTGGGATTTGAAACACAGTACACCCTTCTTTAAGACTATATGTCAGACTCTTAAGTAAAATTCAATGCAAACACAGCAGTCAGAACACCCTTGTTTGAACTATGTTCTTTATTATGGTATTTGAAATACACAGTACATACCCTTCATTGGGAGTTTGCAAAAAAGATGTCGAAAACAGAAGGCAGAATAATCAAATGCAAAATACAAAAAGGATTGCTACTGTCAGAGCAGAACATGGAATTGGAACCATTCTTGTGTTGATTTTCTCTCTCTTTTTTACTATACGAAGCATGCACAACATTGCATTTCCTTATCTGTTACAGTAAATGAATCTATCTTTACAAGAAATTGATGCATAGAAATAGATCAAGTTTATGCCTGTATATACTTGCATACCTGTATAAAAATATGTGCACTTCCCTTGTAGATGCTCCCACTTTCCAACTATTTTCACGAACGACTCTCTTTCTCTCCTGCTCTCCTTCATATTCTCACTCTTCAAATCAGTTAGAATCTGACATATCGTGTCAACGAAGTATTATGTATACCAATTTGCACATAAAAGTTCATCGTGTTGAGGATCCCTAATTTATGAAGTGCATATTTCTTCCAATATCTTTCAAATTTAAGGAACTTTTTGCATTTGGCCATATTTGTAGACGACTCCACTTTTTGCATCTGGCCATATTCTTCCCTCAATTTTTGGTTTTTTTTTTGAAAAAAAAAAACCTGTTTTCTAGCTGAAGAATTGCATTTGTTGCCTTCCACCTTTGGTTGATTATAAGGAGCTGTTCAAAGTTTCTTGCAATTTTAACCCATTTTTTTTCTTCTCTGCGGGTCTGAGGGGGTACAGATTATGCTAATAAACCGTCAGTGTTTTCTTATTGGCAGATTCTGCAGTGTCTTACTGTTCAGGGCCTTTCTTCATCAAGTGGAAATCAGTATGGAGGTGATAGTGGCGGCACTAGTGGAGTTTCAAGGGCAATGGTGAAAGAAAGGTTCAAGACCTTTAACATTCAGTTTGAGGAGCTTCATCAAAGGCAATCTCAATGGACAGTCCCCGACAGTGAGTTACGCGAGTCTTTGAGGCTGGCTGTTGCCGAAGTCCTTTTGCCTGCCTATCGTTCTTTTATTAGACGTTTTGGGTATGTCTTCTCAAGCTCGAGACTGATCTCGTCTATTTTCTTTTCCACCTCACCTTCTCTTTTTACCGTTGGTATGAAAGTTAATTTGGATTTGATGTGCTCTAGGCCTCTGATTGAGAATGGTAAAAATCCCCAGAAGTACATTAGGTTTAGTCCAGACGATCTTGAACGGATGCTGGCTGAGTTTTTCGAAGGAAAGACCTGGAGTGAACAAAAGCGATGAATTTTTACTGATGAACGGGAGTTGTTTTGACGCGAAGCTTGTCAGTGGATTTGGTCACTCACTCGCAATTGGCATTCTGTTGGACATGTTCAAGTCCTCTCTCTCTCTCTCTCTCTCTCTCTCTACATTGAGAATTTTGCATAGTTCCGATCATTTTGAATTGACTTTTGTAGCATTGTGGTTTACAGAACATGCGGGAACTTTTGTTCCAACATGAATTATGGATTTTTACTTCATGTTTTACTCTATACTCGCGTAAGTTTTGAATCCTCCTAATAAAACCCTTGGCGTGGAGTCCATAACTTATATGAGTACCGATTAAAACAGAGATAAAAGTGTTTCTAGCCTTATTCTGAAGCAATACGAGTTATATTGTTGGTCAACTATGACATGAGTTCCAAATACGGAAGAAGTAAGGAAATAGTTTCTAAGTATTTAGACATGAAACTATGTACATTGAAACATTTTCAGGCCTATAGTGGTGGGAATCTATGCACTGAAATGTAACAACACATTTGACACCCAGCATTTTTATGGGCACGCCCAAGCCGCTCCAAAGCCCATGACATGTTGGCAAGCATTCCCTTATAGGCTATTTTTGTTTTTTTCTAAATTTTTTTTTAATCTTTCGGCTAAATTTTTTTATTTTTTCAAATTGTCTCAATAAAATGAACTTAAAAAGTAAATTCTTTTTATCAAAAGATAAAAAAGCCAAATAAGTAACATAAAATTTAGCTTATTGGTTTATTTTTATCTTTTTCTAACTTTTTTTTTATATTTTGATTAAAGTTTTTTATTTTTTTAGCTCGTCTCGAAGAGATGAGTCAAAAAGTATAATTGTTTAATTAAATGATGAAAAAAATTTATTAAAAACAAAACTAAGTAAAATTAAATAAGTAAATAAGCAATTATTTTAAACGGGGCTATAATAGTATTCTGAGTCATTTTTATGTAATGAGAAACCAAAGACAGAGGTCGATGGTTAAGATATAGGTCCCGTTTGGGATAAAATTACAAAAATTTTGTTTATTTTTGTATTTTTAAAATTTTTTTTTAATTTTTTGACTAAAATTTTTTATTTTTTCAAATTGTCTCGATGAGGCGAGCTGAAAAAGTAAACTCTCATTGAGGGGGTGCCACAAAAATAAAAAAAAAATTAATCAAAGTATAAAAAAAATTCAAAAAAACAAAAAATAAACCAAAATAAGCAAATAACCAATTACTCCAAACAGGGCCTTTGTAGGTAGTTTCAACAGCAAGCATCCTTCGATGTGAAGCTTCGCAAATTAATTGAAATCAGAATAAATTAAAAGTTTTAATTTTAACTCAATTAGGATATTCAACTCATAAATTACATATATGACGGTCAAAATTCCAAGTCATGGCTGGGTTTCTTTTTTTAAAATCTTGGTATTTAAGGCCTCTGTTTGCAAGTTTTTTTGTTCTAAAAAAATAGTGGCTACTTCTATAATTTAAGCGGTACACTACCATAATTTGTTAAAAGTGTATATAAAATATTATTCAATTCTTTTTATAAATAATAGTATAAATTTGGAAAAATAATTTCTGTTTGAGATGCTTAAAAAGCTTAGCTTTTAAGAGATTAATTTTTTTAAAAGGAAAAACTAGTCCTTGTTTGGGATGTATAATTTATTTTTGAAAATATAATTAATTTTTTAATTGAGAGTTATTTTTGAGATATGTGCATAAATTTTTTTATTAAGAAAAAAAATAAAAATATATTAGTAGACTTTTTAGAGATGTCAAACACTACGTCACAAGTTTAGTTTTATTTTTTTTTTGTTGAATAAAAAATAATTTTTTTAAAATACCAAAATGGCAAACAAGAGGATAAAAAGTCAGTGGGAGACGTGGCAATGATCACACACACTGCCTCCGCTACTTCGTACTACTCTTGATGATGATTTTCCTGATTGGAAAAGAAAATGCTCAAGTGCACAAAATTTAGTACATATCTGAACACATTTTTCTCAAATGAGGTAGGTTTTATTGTTGTGTAAGATCTGAGAAAAATGTGCCTAAATATATGCTTAGTATTTGTGCACATAGCAAAATTTTGTTTAAAATGTTTTATAATCATATACCTATAATTGAGAATATCAATGGTTTTTGAGTAATTATTCTATAATTCACTATGTAATATTGTTTACACGGTATTTTCATTTAATTATGTAAAAAATATTCTAGGTAGGACAATTGTGGCCTATTTTTATTAAGTAAGTAAAAGATAAAAAATAACTCATCTAATATTGTAGACACCCCAATTTGACCCCGCGTAATCTTAGGCGAATCTGATGATGAAAACAGGTAGAATAGTGCCTCAGTACGATCCTCGGGAGGTGATCCAAGTTCGGTATTTGAACCAAGTCATCAAAAACCTTCAAAATCAATTGTACCGAACCATCGATAACTTGTTACCCAACTCATTACCAGAAGTGGCGACCGCCATGTTCAT
>JAUMHN010000015.1:3141091-3177445 GCA_032360265.1 Heliamphora ciliata
TTTGTGTTGACACTAAAATTTTAGTTCCTGAAACTCAACTTGAAACATGGTTAGGGTGTTAAAGCAATTGATCAATTTAGTTGACATACATTGCCTCAAGTGTTTCGATTTGAGTCTCAATTGAGATCAACACAGAAGAAACAAATCATACCTTTATTTGGCTAAGGTGTCAACCTTGATTGTTCAAAATGAGTTAACACTTTCATTTTGGAATTTAGAATTATTATGCAATTAAAGACGATTATTTATAGAAAATGAATTATTAAAATCATCAAAATCAATTAAAGAAGCCCTTGGGCTAACAATATCTAATCCCGATCTGCATCAAAAGTATTAAAAACATGCTGCAACCAAAACACACAACGTGCGTTCGAAAATGCCGAAAAAGAAAACTGGTCAGGCTCTCACAACTCTACCCCCTTAAAGGTATTTCGCCCCCGAAATTCAACTTAAGGTCAAAGAAGCAACCCGGTGATCATAATCAACACAGGTGCACGAGATGGTCAGCCAACCCATTCTTAGGATATAGTCAACAAGGTCAGGCATCCAAAATAATGACCAACTATCTCAAAGACACGGGATCTACCACTCCCAACTTCCCAACCTCCTCAACCGTCGTCTCAACATAGCACACCATCCACGGAATCTGTCATCAACTCCCAAATAGATATAGCAAAGAAACTGGCCCAAAGCCTGCAGACTCAAGAAAGTTACCTCTGTGTAGTGGACAAAGATCTGCATCGGCATCATCACGTGTGGCCGGTGCCCTCGAAGAACTGCGGCCTGTAAGAGAATACACTCGGGGCACTCCCATCCTGCCCTATCCACCAGTACTTGGTACTATCGGCTATTGCACCGACTGAACTAACGTTCTCCTGTCTGTCGTTCGGGAAACCTGAACTGTAGAAGGCCGCTGTCGGTACGCAGCTGAACCTGGCACATATGAACCCACTGGTGTGTCCTCCCCACTCGGCGCACTCTCTCTGAGGACAATCCCTGCGAATATGTCCGGACTGTCCACACTCATAGCAAACAAGCGGTTCCCTCCCCTGCGGCTGCACTGGTGCCAAACTCTGGGATGGCCTCGGATGTGGGCAATCCACCTAACGATGCCCAGGCTGTCCACATCAAAAACAAATCAACTCTCTCTGCTCTGACCTCCCAGAAGAAGCCACTGATGGTACTGGTACTGAAAACTGCTATGGTAACCCAGATGGGTGGAAAATAGTACCAGAGGACCTATGCCTCTTGTTGGCACACCCACCTGTCAGCACCTCCATCCCACCCTGTGATGTCCTGGCCTCTCTCGAAGCTCGAGTCTCAGCTAAAGCATTCTCAACTCTCGCTGCTGCCTCCACTAGCTGTCTGAACACACGATATCCAATCACAGCCACTCGCTTCTTGGTCGCTAGCCTCAAGCCCAGCTCGAACCTCATCGAAAGCAACTCATCTGTGCACTCCACCTCTGGTGCAAATCGAGATAAGCTCATAAATCGGGCCTCGTACTACATGATGTCCATGGTCCCCTGGGTAAGAGAATAGAACTCCTCCCTACACAAGTCCCTCCTCGAAGCTGGGAAATTTCTCTCCAAAAAGACTCGTGTAAAAGCTGTCCATGTAGCCTCCACTGTAGTCCTGGCATATCTCCACCACTGATGAGCATCACCCCTCAGCTAAAAGGTAGCAAAGGAAATCTGCAACTTATCATCCACAATCTGCAGTGCGTCAAGGATCCGAGTCGTCAACTCCAACCACTCTGTCGCCATAAGAGGATCAGGATCTCCTGCAAAGGTAGGCGGATCCATATGCCAGAACTCCCGCATCGCCACAGTAGCCCTCGCCTCAAGCACCCTCTCCCCAACAGGCTCACCCCTAGCAACCAACTGCTGGATAGAACCAACCAGCACACGCAGCAACTCTGTCACGTCCATCGGTCCCTGGGGAGCATTAGCATCCCCAACATCAGGGATTGAAATATCCCCATGGCCAGCACGGCCACGACCATGGCCTTGCCCTCTCCTCCCAGACATCGCGTCCACATGTAAGAAAACAACATACGAGATGCAGCACATAGCATGGACGTAAATGCTAGACACATAGCATGCTACCACATAGCCACGTAGGTTCATGCTAAACAACCCCACATACCGAGGAGAATCGATAAAAATAACTCGTTAATATGGATAACCTACTCAGATTTCCTGCTAGAAATCACGGCAGCTAAACGTGTTTCTAACTTGGCTCCAAAGTTTGTTAATCTAAACGCCCAAAGGAAAGACTAATCAATCCCACAGTTTAACCCCCATGCTCACATATACACACCGTCCACATATCTAACATGCTGACACATCATGTTATCAAAGCATCTAAACACATGCAGTCAAGCACACGCAATCAACCTCACACGAAAATGCACCCTTTTCCCACGGCTCATAGGTATTCGAACCCAGAGCTCTGATACCAATCTGTCACGCCCCAAACTCTGAGTCACGTGAAACACCCAAACAACCAGATAAAACTCAACCCGAGAATACACTCTCAAAGGTAAACCACACATGCATTTTATATAAACGCCAAACGGCAACATTACATAAGGCACCAAGGCCAAAATCGTACACTACACGGCCCCAACGCCGAAAAATATGTTACAATATACATGTAACGGAAAGAAACAAAGGGAAGACTATAATTCTTCTGCTCCTCCAATAACCTCCTGATCAACCTGCGTGACCGGTACCTGAAAATATTTTATCCCACACCGTGAGGCAAGGCTCGGCAGAAACTAGACAAGCATGCAATATAAACAAAACATGTTAGGAAATCGAAGTGCGATTTTTGACTCTCTTTCAAGCCATTAAAAACAATTTTACGAGAATGGGAAAGCGAGGATACAAACCATGTTTTGACTCGTACACAGGAGTCTTGAAAATAGTTGAAAAACGATTTTTAGATCATGATTCACATGCATCTTAAAAACAATTTGAAAATTGGTCTATCCGTCCCATAATGCAGTTCATGCAAGTCATGATCTATGCGTCTTCTCGGACTTTCACCAACGGGTCGCCACCCAATCAAGCGTCTTCTCAGACTTTCACCGACGGGTCGCTACCCAATAGACGTGCCTTCTCGGACTTTCACCGATTGGCCACCACCTCATTAATGCACTGTACCGTTCATATCCATGCAAACCTAAATCAGAAATTAATGCATAATCACGTACTATCACTACGTATCACAAACCACGTCACATGATACACGCGCGACTCACACAACATGCACTACATGCATCCGCTCCATAGAGCCTACATACATGCCTATAAAACTCAGGATTTTAAAGCATAAATCACGTTACATATAACGCTACCGAAAGCCATGTAAATCACATTACATAATTCATGCATGAATAACCTACAGCTATAGTATGCAAAAACCCATTATAAAGCACATAGCCACATATAACCTCATACCACGACGCCGCTCGCCACACAACCTGACACGTGACCACATGCCACACACCCGTCATTCGATACCTGAATGACCTATCCACACCGAGACAACCAACACCAAGCCTAGAGGCCGACACCCGAACCTCCCTCAACCGATTCTCACCAGAACCAACACCTCAAAACCAAACCACAGAATCACACTTATCCCTCAAGGCCACCATACGCACAACAGTGCTTCACCTCCACATCTCACACCCATATCTCACTACACGCCTCATCCCCAAGGACGACACCTAACCAAACACCCAAGGCCACAACCCGACCCCCAAACCACCACATAACCAACTGAACCCCAAAAGGAATCCACAGGTATTTAAATCGAATAATTCTCATAAATTAATCAATTGAATACCATAGGACACCAATCGGACACCAAAACCCAACCAAAACCACAAAATCAATGCTACCCAGGTTTAGTCGATCGAACCCCACGGTCTAATCGACCGAACAACACACTGGAAAAAAGCAAACGTCAAACAGCCACGGTTCAGTCGACTAAACCCATAGGATCGGTCGACCGAACCCCCAAACTATGATCCAGTTGACTGAACTCATGAATTCAGTCGACCGAACCCAAGTTCAGTCGACCGAACCCAAGGTGGAACCATTTTTGAGCTACGGGTTTGGCGCTCTAAACCCCGAATTGACACCTCCGAACATCGATTAACATCCTTGAACACTCACACGACTAGGCCTAACACCGAGACCTCAAAAGAAACTCCCTACGTCCAATTCCATCCATAGGAATCGCCAAAAACCAGGTTTACACCCAAAAACCTAACCGAACATAAACTGAGATCTACGGAGATCTAACCGGTAAAAAGACACTCAATTACCCATAGCACCCGTATACTACATACAGGTCTAGAATTCTACCTCAGTGAGTTGAAAACTGATGCCTCGATCCACGTGCAAAATCGAGCTTCGCCAGAATCTAAAATCGACCGGATGGTTGCGTAGCCCTTGATGCCGATACCAAGAATCCGCAGTCTGATCGTCTGAAACCGAGCCCTGGGCCCCGAGAACTTAGAGAGAAGGTAGAGAGAAAATAGGAAGCTTGTTGGAGATGTTTTGGAAAAGATCTTTATAAAAATATTTAACTCCAGATATTTATAGGCTTCCAAAAATATTTTTTTTTTTGAAATTTTTGAAAATCGCGCCACGACGACCCACGGCCCCGGGAACCTACCCCGCAAGCATATCTAAGCCCGATCATGCATCAAATGCATTAAAAACATGCTGCAACCAAAACACACAACGCGCATCCGAAAAAGCCAAAAAAAAAAAACGGGTCAGGGTTTCCCAACTCTACCCCTCTTAAAGGAATTTTGCCCCCGAAATTCATCTCAAGGTCAAAGAAGCAACCCGGTGATCACAATCAACACAGGTGCACGAGATGGTCAGCCAAGCTGTTCCTAGGATATAGTCAACAAGGTCAGACATCTTAAACAATGGCCAACTATCTCAAAGACACGGGATCTACCACCCCCAACTTCCCAACCTCCTCAACCGTTGTCTCAACATAGCACACCATCCACAGAATCTGTCATCAACTCCCAAATAGATACAGCAAAGAAACTGGCCCAAAGCCTGCAGACTCAAGAGAGTTACCTCTGTGCAGTGGAGAAAGATCTGCATCGGCATCATCACGGGCGGCCGGTGCCCTCGAAGAATTGCGGGCTGTAAGAGAATACACTCGGGGCACTCCCATCTTGCCCTGTACACCAGTACTCGGTACTGTCGGCTGTTGCACCTACTGAACTAACGTTCCCCTGTCAGTCATTCGGGAAACCTGAACTGTAGAAGGCCGCTGTCGGTACGCAGCTGAACTTGGCACATATGAACCTACTGGTGTGTCCTCCCTACTCGGCGCACTGTCTCCCTGAGGATAATCCCTGTGAATATGTCCGGACTGTCCACACTCATAGCAAACAAGCGGTTCCCTCCTCGGTGGCTGCACTGGTGCCAAACTCTGGGATGGCCTCGGATGTGGGCAATCCACCTAACGATGCCCAGGCTGTCCACATCGAAAACAAATCAACTCTCTCTGCTCTGACCTCCCAGAAGATTCCACTGATGGTACTGGTGCTAAAAACTGCTGTGGTAACCCAGATGGGTGGAAACTAGTACCAGAGAACCTCTGCCTCTTGCTGGCACGCCCACCTGTCTGCACCTCCGTCCCACCCTGTGATGTCCTAGCCTCTCTCGAAGCTCGAGTTTCAGCTAAAGCATTCTCAACTCTCGCTACTACCTCCACTAGCTGTTTGAACACACGATATCCCATCACAGCTACTCGATCCTTGATCACTGGCCTCAAGCCCGCTCGAAGCTCATCGAAAGCAACTCATCAGTGCACTCCACCTCTGGTGCAAATCGAGATAAGCTCGTAAATTGGGTCCCGTACTGCATGATGTCCATGGTCCCCTGGGTAAGAGAATAGAACTCCTCCCTGCACTAGTCCCTCCTCGAAGCTGGGAAATTTCTCTCCAGAAAGACTCGTGTAAAAGTTATCCATGTAGCCTCCACTGTAGTCCTGGCATATCTCCACCACTGATGAGCATCACCCCTCAGCTGAAAGGTAGCAAAGGAAATCCGCAACTCATCCTCCACAATCCATAGTGTGTCAAGGATCCGAGTCGTTAACTCCAACCACTCTGTCGCAATAAGAGGATCGGGATCTCCTGCAAAGGTAGGCGAATCCATACACCAGAACTCCCGCATCGCCACACTAGCCCTCGCCTCAGGCACCCTCTCCCCAACAGGCTCACCCCTAGCAACCAACCGCTGGATAGAACCAACCAACACACGCAACAACTCTGTCGCGTCCATCGGTCCCTAAGGAGCATTAGCATCCCCAACATCAGGGATTGGAATATCCCCTTGGCCAGCACGGCCACGGCCACGGCCACGACCACGGCCTCGCCCTCTCCTCGCCGACATCGCGTCTACATGAAAGAAAATAGCATATGAGATGCAGCACACAGCATGAACGTAAATGCTAAACACATAGCATGCTAACACATAGCCAAGTAGGTTCATGCTAAACAACCCCACATAGTGAGGAGAACCGACAAAAATGACTCATCAATCTAGATAACCTACTCAGATTCCCTGCTAAAAATCACATCAGCTAAACGCGTTTCTAACTTGGCTCCTAAGTTTGTTAATCTAAATGCCCAAAGACAGGATTAATCAATCCCACAGTTCAACCTCCATGCTCACATATACACACCGTCCACATATCTAACATGCTGACACATCATGTTATCAAAGCATCTAAACACAAGCAGTCAAGCACACGCAATCAACCTCACACGGGAACGCACCCTTTTCCCACGGCTCATAGGTATTCGAACCCAGAACCCTGATACCAAGCTGTCACGCCCCAAACTCCGGGTCACGTGAAACACCCCAAACAACCAGATAAAACCTGATCCGAGAATATACTCTCAAAGGTAAACCACACATGCATTTTATATAAATGCCAAATGGCAACATTACATAAGGCACCAACACCAAAATCGTACACTACACGGTCCCAACGCCGGAAAACATGTTACAATATACATGTAACGGAAACAAACAAAGGGAAGACTATAATTCTTCCGCTCCTCCAACAACCTCCTGATCAACCTGCGTGACCAGTACTTGAAAATATTTTATCCCACACCGTGAGCCAAGACTCAGCAGAAACTAGACAAGCATGCAATATAAACAAAACAAGCTAGGAAATCGAAGTGCATTTTTTTACTCTCTTTCAAGCCATTAAAAACGATTTTACATGCAAGGGAAAGCGAGGATACAAACCATGTTTGACTCGCACACAGGAGTCTTGAAAATAGTTGAAAAACGGTTTTTAGATCGTGATTCACACGCATCTTAAAAACAATTTGAAACCTGGTCTATCCGTCCCATAATTCAGTACATGCAAGCCATGATCAATGCGTCTTCTCGAACTTTCATCGACGGGTCGCCGCCCAATCAAGCATCTTCTCAGACTTTCACCGACGGGTCGCTACCCAATAGACATGCCTTCTCGGGCTTTCACCGACGGGCCACCACCCCATTAATGCACTGTACCGTTCATATCCATGCAAACCTAAACCAGGAATTAATGCATAATCACGTACTATCACTACGTATCACAAATCACGTCACATGATACACACGTGACTCACACAACATGCACTACATGCATCTGCTCCATAGTGCCTACATACATGCCTATAAAACTCTGGGTTTTAAAGCATAAACCACGTTACATATAACGCTACCGAAAGCCATGTAAATGATATTACCTAATCAATGCATAAATAATCTAAAGCTATAGCATGTCTAAACCCGTCATAAAGCACATAGCCACATATAACCTCATACCACGACGCTGCTCGCCACACAACCTGACACGTCACCACATGCCACACACCCGTCATTCGATACACGAACGATCTATCCGCATCGGGACAACTAACACCAAGCCCAGAGGTCGACACCCGAACCTCCCTCAACCGATTCTCACCAGAACCAACACCTCAAAATCGAACCATAGAATCACACTTATCCCTCAAAGCCACCATACACACAACCGTGCTTCACCTCCACATCTCACATCCATATCTTATTACACGCATCATTCCCAAGGACGACACCAAACCAAACACCCGAGACCACAACCCAACCCCCAAAACACCACACAACCAACCGAATCCCAAAAGGAATCCACAGGTATTTAAAACGAGTAATTCCCATAAATTAATCAATTGAATACCATAGGACACCAATCGGACACCAAAACCCAACCAAAACCACAAAACCAACGCTGCCCAGGTTCAGTCGACTGAACCCCACGGTCCAGTCGACCGAATAACACATTGGAAACAAGCAAACGCCAAACAGCCACGGTTCAGTCGACTGAACCCATAGGTTTGGTCGACCAAACCCCCAAACTATGATCCAGTCGACTGAACTCATGGGTTCAGTCGACCGAACCCAAGTTGGAACCATTTTTGAGCTACGGGTTTGGAGCTCCAAATGCCGAATTGATGCCTCCGAACATCGATTCAACATCCTTGAACACTCACTCGACTAGGCATAACATCAAGACCTCAAAAGAAACTCCCTATGCCCAATTCCATCCACAGGAATTGCCAAAAAGCAGGTTTACACCCAAAAACCTAACCGAACATAAACTCAGATCTACGAAGATCTAACCGGTAAAAAGACACCCGATTACCCATAGCACCCTTATACTACATACAGCTCTAGAATCTTACCTCGGTGAGTTAAAAACTCGAAGCCTCGATCCACGTGCAAAATTGGGCTTCGCCGAAATCTGAATTCGACCTGATGGTTGCGTAGCCCTCGATGCTGATACTAAGAATTCGCAGTCTGATCGTCTGAAACTGAGCCCCGGCCCCCGAGAACTTAGAGAGAAGGTAGAGAGAAAATAGGAAGTTTGTTGGAGAAGTTTTGGAAAAGATATTTATGAAAATATTCAACTCCAGATATTTATAGGCTTCCAAAATATATATTTTTTTTAAATTTTCAAAAATTGCGCCACGACAGTCCACAGCCCCAGGAACTACCCCGTAGGCAAATCTAAGCCCAATCTTGCATCAAAAGCATTAAACACATGCTGCAACCAAAATACACAACGCGCGTCCGATAATGCCAAAAAAGATAATGGGTTAGGGTCTCACATATAGTATTTTGTTTATTCTTCCTTTCTTTTATCCTTTTTACATAAATTCAAAAATCTTTTATACATTAACTTAGTTTTTTTTTACTTCTTTTATTCTTAGTTAGAATTTATCATTTTTTAAAGCATGTTTCATGTTAGTATAATTTTGGGTTATTTTGGTAATATACATTTAACATCATTCGTTTTTGTCTTATTTACCTTCTTTAAAACTATGTTTAGAATAGTTTAGGTTATTTTATACCATTTAGTGATGTTGTTAGCAATTTTTATGTTCATTTGTAGTATGTTTTTCATTTAGTAATTTTTTATATGTTTTTGCTCTTTTATTTGGATTATGCTAGTTTAGGCTATTTAGAATTATACTATGCATGTTTGCTCTATGTATCCTTAGTTAGAAATTGCAGGTCGTAGGACGTAGGATTTTATTTCTTTATTTGCTTTGTTTTGGTATTATATATACATATGTTATGTATTTTTTATATTTGATTTTGGATGTTCTCTTTTCGTCTTCATTTTCTGTATTTGCATGCATTTGAGAAATCTAATTAAGAACCAGTGATGATTAGTAGAGGTTAACCTCATGGTTGGTCGAACGGGGTGCCTAATATCTTTTTCGATTCGTACTTTAACCCCCGGATCCTTTTTCTTTGGTTAACATTTTAAAGATCAGTGGCCCGTTTTTATTTTTTTTGGTTTTTCTCAAAAATCAAGTGGCAACTCTATTTTCAATAAAAGTGGTTTTTAAAATTTTTCTTTCAAGGTATTAAAATATTTTCTAAACATCCTTTGAATTCTCTTATTTTTGAACTACCAAAAAACCCCAAAATCCCAGTGCTATAGTATTTTCTGGTGACTCTGCTGGAGACTAGTTTGTAAAATCGAATAAGAGAGTTAGACTTGAAAACATCATCGGTTATTAATAAGAATTTCTCATTTACATTCTCGTATACATGTGCATGGTTCTTCACACCCCCTACTTGGTCGACCCGATGCCCCGATCGTTTATCCGTTTTGGGGATTGTTGGGAAAGCAGACAAGCCTTACCGACTGTACGCTTTCATAGTCGCAGTAAAAAAGTTTGAGTGTACCGTTTGACCATGTCCTGCACTACTCCAGGCATGAAAAGTATATACCTGACTCTATTCAGAAGGTACCCTGCTCGATTGACCAAAATTGACCTTTTGCATATAGTAGCTTAGAACTCTCCATTAGGTGCTATTAACCCCAGTAGAATTATGTTTTTTTTTAATTGTATGTTTTGATTGCGTTTGTTAGGATTGTTTGTTTGCCTTAGACTAATTCTTTCTCCAGGCTTTGGCTTGGATTTTTCTATTATCCCTTGTTGTTTAGGTTAGTTTCGCCTTCGGGTTCTTACCTGGGCTTTGTTCTTCACCTCGTTTGGTTTTCACGCCGTAGTTTTCTTCTCGGGGTCATGCCCGTGTTTTGCTTTGAAGTCTTTAGGATAGTTTTTCTTTCTTTCGGGTTCTCCCTGGGTTATTGGTTTTATCCCCCTATTTTCGTTTAAGCTTGCTTACCCTTGCTAGACTCGTCTGAGCTAGTTTTGTTTCCCTACCATTATGCTGCCCACTTTGTCCTAAAAATCTATATCAAACCGATACCTTTGGCCTAGTTCTGTTGCCTTGCCGGAGTACTACCCGTTTCTCTATTGAGATAAACCTCCCCTCTAGAATTTGGTTAAGCTTCTCCTTAGCCTTTACACTGGGTTTTTGGATATTCTGTTGTTATGCTGCCAGTATAGGCCTGACAGGGGTATTGCTTCACTTTCAGTGATTATCCGCTTGTCGTTTTGGGTGTCTGGGATGTTTGCTACCTATTGTCAGAGTTTCATCCAAAAAAGTGCTTGATACTGGTTATTCTATTTTTGGGATCCAGGTTTTCTTCAAGTTTAGATCATTGAGCCAGAAAGATTACAGTCAACACGTGTCTAGGTGAGATCAGGGTCATGCAGACTCTACAGAATATCTGAACAGCCAGCTGAGTCATTGAAAATGGTAAAAAATGAAGTTAATTTGACAGCCTTAATGAGGGCGATCACTGAAATACAACGGGTCGTGGAGCAGCAAAACTAAGCTCGAAATCAGTGCTAAGCACAGATTCGGGCAATTCGGGCCCGACTGCCCGATGTAAATGGATAGTCGGATGACATAAATGAGAACGGTGAAGGCTTTTGGGACGATAATCAGGGACATGATGCACCACAAGTTACTGTGCCACCTCGGGTTCCCTACCCAATAGTGGTGGAGGAAGAAATTACAGCCCAGTCTAGGGATTCCGCACTGGCGGAGAAAATCGACCATATGGCGAAGGTCCTAAGAAAGGCAAAGGGAGTAGAGGAATATATGCTGGATGTAGGCGATTTGTGTTTATTCTCAGATGCCAAACTGCCCGAAAAATTCAAGATGCTAGAAATAGAAAAGTTTAACGGCACCAGAGATCCCCAGATCCATTTGAGGATGTATGTTGATACTCTCTCCCATGGAAATTGACGATTAGCACAAAGCCCAATTATTCCACCGGTCACTTTTTGGGGCAGCACAGAAATGGCTTCTCTCTCTAGAGGTGGCTAAGACTAGAACTTAGAAAGATGTAGCTACTACATTCATCAGTCAATACAGTTATAAAGTTCAGCTAGACGTCACCACCCGAGAGCTAGAAACAACCTATTAGGAAAACTGGGAATCGTTTGTGGATTTTCTTACCCAGTGGAGAGGAAAGGCAACCAAGATGACGAATCGGCCTACCGAGAAAGAACAAGTGAGAATTGTGGTGAAAATTCTATAGTCCCCTTTAAAGCGTTACCTTATCACACAGTCGCTCTCTGCCTTTGAGGAGCTATTCGACGCTAGGGTGCAGATTAAGGAAGCCATTCAATCTGGAGATATTGAGAAAGCCGAGCCCAGTTAGAAACTAAGAAGGACCTTTCCTACTAACAACCAAAATTAGTCTGCTTCTGCCAACCTCGTTTCTTGCTCGAACGAGGTTAACCTTTTGAACCCTTCATCCTCCGCCCAACAATCAAACAATACCCAGCTGTCAAACAATAGTCAGCAGCCGCAACAAAGGCCATGGAGGGTCTTCACTCCCCTCAACATTTCATTATCCACAGCCCTAAATCGACTTATCAAGAAAGGGCTTATCAAGCTGTTGGACCCCATGCCCATACCTGATCCCCTACCGCTGCGGTATAATGCTTCTCAGTACTACGCCTACCACCAAGGTCACGAAAATCTAACTGATAAGTGTATGAGGTTACGTCATGAGATCCGTGATCTCATCGACAACAAAGTAATCCCTACACCATCTACAACTCCAAAGCCAAATGTCACGACCAACCCTCTACCAAACCACACCAAGCAAGCTGGGGTAAACTGCATATCTCTAGGATAATCAGAAGATCCGAGCCAATTCATCTGCTCAGCATATCTACCACGTCCGCATGTTTTAGCTACTAAGGATCAAACAGCCTGTTCACTAATTATGGAAGGAAATGGCTAAAATATGATGGAGGAATGGAATGATGATGCCTAGGAAGGGTATCAGATGAAAATCTAAGCTAACCAACAAGAAGAAGAGGAGTGTACTGAAGAAAGCGACTGGCCATTGGACTACCCGGCTCGGCCATATGGATTTAGCCATGTGCTCGACGTCATTACCCTTCCTCAACTTTTTGAGGAGGAGGCATATGCTGATGATATGCAATCCTATTGGTTAGTGAGGGTTATATTGCAATCAGATGGAGTTGAATGGACCGACTTCTGGGCTGCTCGGGAATAGCAGGTGGGTTTTATTGAAGAGGACATATGGGAAGAGGTCAACAACACGTGGGCCATTGAGGATGAAGAGGAGAGAAGAGGACGAACGGCAGGCACTTACTTGAATAATCTATGGGCATTTGAAAGCCCTCTGTGCATAGATGAGGTAAGGTAGACTAAAAATATAATGACAAATTATGGGATCCCAAGGAAGGAGTAGAACATCTTACCAAGAGTGGGCAGCATTTCAAGCCGGCTCAGTTAGAAAAAGGACAACCAAGCAGGAAGGAAAAAGAGAAGGAACAAGAAAAAGAGGACGATGTTATACTGAAACAGCTGAAGAAGACATAGGCTAACATTAGCATATAGGGCTTGCTGATGGCTTCACATCGACATAGATAAGCCGTGTTAAAAGTTATGAACAAAGCCAATGTATCGATAGATGCGACCCTTGAATAGTTGATTGGATTAATACTGCCAGTTGTAGAGCCAAAAGTAATTTCTTTTTCGAAAAAAGATTTACCATTAGAAGGGAAGAATCACAATAAGCCTCTGCACATTACAGTTAAGTGTTTAGAAAAGTGGGTCCTGATAATACTCATCGACAACGGTTCAGCCTTAAACGTTTGCCCACTCAGGACTACAGTTTGCCTGGGAATGAAGCCGAACCAGTTCACGCCCTATAGTCAAGGAGTCTGAGACTACGATAAAACGAGAAGGGATGTGTTGGACTGGTATTATTTGTAGTATCAGTGGGGCCTTTGAAGACGTTAGTTGAATTTCATATGCTGGACGTGCCATCTACTCTCCACCAAAAGCTAAAATTGATAAAGAATGGGTAGTGCAGACCATCCATGGAGAGGAGAATATTCAACCTCCAAGAGGAGAGGGCTCGACTCTCTTGGAGGTTCAGCATGGCGAAGGGGACGTATCGTTAAGTGGATTCCAATTCGATGAAGCTCAAGCTGTGCAGATGCTATTAAAGGAAGAGGAGAACTACATCAACCCACGAGCGGTTATAATGATGAGGCAAATGTCTTACTTCCCATGAATGGGGTTGGGTCGCAAACAGTAAGGTATTCCTGAACCTATTCATGTATTGCTAGCTTTGCGCCATTTCGGTCTTTAGTACAAACCGACAGAAGAAGATTTGAAAGGGCCTAGAAGGGGACGGAAGGCTAAACACTTAGAAATGCTCAACGGGTACTTTATCAAAGAATGAGAAGATTTCTCGTACTGCGGCTTCTCGGATCCATGGATAAATGAAGATACCAACCAAAAGCTTACGGGGTTGAAAATCTTCTTTGGCCATCAATTATCTGATACGGAGGAAGATTAAATAGTGGAAGGGGAAGAGGAAGGAAAGAAGATCCAAGAGGAAGATTAGGTGGACAAGCTTGATGGTATCGACATGGAAGTGTTGTTCAATGAAAGGATGGCTCAGCTGCATGTAACTGACCAAGACTGCTTCATGATGAGCTTTAGTGCACCAACTGACTACACCAAACTTATTATGAATGCAGCTGTAAAGGAAGTAAAGAACTGATCCTTAGAGTCCTGTTATGTGCAGGTTGTCTGTCCTGAGTTTGAGTATGAATCAGAGTTTGTGATTGAGGGCACGTCTGTTTGTGCACCTCTCTCTGCTTTTGCCATTAAACTTGTAATCCCCTCTTGTTTCAATGAAATAAACGAGATTTCTAGTTAATCTGCTTTGTTTGACTTATTTCATATCTTTTCTGATGATTTTGAATTCGACGGGAATAGCCCCGAAGAAATAAAACTTTTAATAAAAAAGAAGAAGAAATGCACGCCCAACCAATAATTGAAGAAACTTAGTCAATAAATCTGGGTAATGAAACTAACTCACAAAATGTACAAATTGATTTTTCTTTATCCTTAGTTAAACATGAACAATTAATAACTTTATTAAAAGAATTCAAAAATGTATTTGCATGGTCTTACGAGAATATATCCAAAATTGATCCTGATATTGTCCAACACCATATCCCCTTGTACCCTGATGCTAAACCGGTTAAGCAAAAGTTGAGACGAATTCGGCCAGAATGGGCTTTGAAGATCAAAGAAGAAGTTGCTAAACAAGTCAACGCTAGATTCCTAATGGTAACCGAGTATCCAAAGTGGGTAGCTAATATCGTGCTAATTTTAAAGAAGGACGGTCGTATCCAAGTTTGCGTAAATTTTTGAGATCTCAACAAAGTTAGCCCGAAGGACGACTTTCCACTACCACACATCGACGTCTTGGTAGACAGTACGACGGGGCATGCCTTGTTGTTATTCATGGATGGCTTCTCTAGGTATAACCAAATTCTGATGGACCCCGAGAACATAGAAAAGACGACATTCACTACACCCTAGGGCACCTATTGTTATCGTGTGATGCCATTTGGGTTGAAAAATGTAGGGGCAACCAATCAAAGGGCTGCTACTACTTTAATTTATGACATGATACATAAGGAGGTCGAAGTGTATGTGGATGACATGATAGTCAAGCTCAAGGATCAGGATGGCCACATCGTAGCACTGCGAAAGTTCTTTGAAAATATTTAAAAGTACAAAATGAGGCTAAATCCACAGAAGTATGCCTTCGGAGTTACCGCAAAAAAATGCTCGAGTTTATGATCACTCAACGGGGTATCGAAGTGGAACCTTCAAAGATTAAAGCAATCTTGGAAATGCCTCCTCCAAGGACTAAGCGAGAAGGCAGGGGCTTCTTGGGTAAGATACAGTTCATCAGTCGATTCATCGCAAAACTGACAACTACCTGTGAATCACTCTTTCATCTACTGAAGAAGGGGGTCAAATTTGAATGGGATCAGAAATGACAAGATACCTTTGAAGATGTGCATCGATACTTGCAAAATCCACCTGTTCTGGCTCTTCCTGAACCTGATAAGCCATTGATTCTCTACTTGTCAGTGACTGATTCAGCCATGGGATGTATGCTGGCACAAGAGGGTGAAACCAAAACTGAAAAGGCGGTCTACTACTTGAATAAGAAGATGGCTGGGTCAGAAATATGATACACACCACTGGAAAAGACATGCTGGGCTTTGGTTTGAGCTTCC
The DNA here is from genome assembly GCA_032360265.1 of Heliamphora ciliata. Classification (NCBI taxonomy): domain Eukaryota; kingdom Viridiplantae; phylum Streptophyta; class Magnoliopsida; order Ericales; family Sarraceniaceae; genus Heliamphora; species Heliamphora ciliata. The sequence goes on from JAUMHN010000015.1 coordinate 3,157,158, forward strand.
CAAACATTGAGGCATTACATGCTATCTTTCACGGTAAATATCATCTCCCAGATGGACTTGTTGCAGTACCTATTTAAGAAGCCGACGGTGAACAAGTAGGCTGGCCAGTTGGCTGCTTTTGCTATTTGAATTTGATCTTAAGTATGTCACCTAGAAGTCAGTTAAGGGAAGAGCAGTGGCAGGATTCCTGGCCGACCAACCAATTGAGGGAGGTGACGACACAGAGTTCCAGTTTCCTAACGAACAGCTGATGAAAGTCGAGAATGACAAGTGGACTCTATACGTTGATGGTGCATCCAATCAGTATGACTATGGAATAGGAGTCCCTTTTGTCACTCTTGACGAATCACACGCTCTCTTGTCTTTGAAGCTCAATTTTTAAGTTACCAACAATCAAGCTGAGTATGAAGCGTGTTTAGCTGGTTTAGAGGCAGCCTTAGAATTAGGGGCAAGGAAGTTGGAAATCATCGGAGACTCGGCATTGGTAGTTTCACAAGTAATAGGATAATGGAAGGTCAGGGACGTGACATTGATTCTCTACCATCAAGAGCTAGAGAAGCTGATACCATGTTTTGAATCAGTGATTTTCACCCATGTGCCCAGACTGCAAAACAAGTTTGCCGATGCATTAGCTAGCATCCATCATTGACATACCACTTGGGGTCAGAATGAGGCCATTGATAACCAAACAGAAGAGAAAGCCAGCGTACAAGGTGACAGCCGCGATCGAGGAGAGCATCGACGAACTTTTTTGGTATTTTGACATTCAGAACTTCGTGGAGAAAGGAGAATATCCCAAGTTCGCCAGTAAGAAGGATAAAAGGGCAATATGAAGACTATCAGCACAATTTGTCATTTGTGGGGGAAGACTATATAAACGAGGGCATTATAGGGTTAATAAGCTGTGTGTCAATACCAAAGAAGGCCAAGAGCTGATGAAAGAGATACACGCAGGAGTCTGTGGACCACACATGAGTGGAAACATATTAGCCAAGAAGATCCTATGACAATGATACTTTTGGATGACAATGGAGATAGACTGTATATAGTTCGTGCAGAGATGTCATAAGTGTCAGATTCATGCAAACCTTATGCACATTCTCCCATCTCAACTGTATATGCTAACATTGCCGTGACCATTCTCAATATGGGCATTGATGTAATCGGCAGGATAACACCGAAGGCGTCAAATGGGCACGAGTTCATTTTAGTGGCCATTGACTACTTTACTAAGTGGGTAGAAGCAGCCTTCTACTCAATATTGAAAGCATCTCATGTTACTAAGTTCATCAAGTAAAATATCATTTGCCGGTACGGGATCCCCCATGAGGTTATCTCAGATAATGGCTCACACTTCCAAGGTGAGGTCTTGGATCTCTTTGAAAAATACTGGATAATGGCTTACAAGTCGTCGCCATATTGGCCACAGACCAACGGGGCAGTTGAGGCAGCAAACAAAAACATCAAGAAGATCCTGCAAAAGATAATCAACTCACATAAGGATTGGCAGGAACATCTACCATTTGCACTTTGGGGATACAGGACGTCGATCAGGGCTTCAACAAGAACTACGCCATACTCTTTAGTGTACTGGATGGAATTCGTGCTTCCCATTGAGGTAGAAATCTCTTTGCTAAGAGTAGTAGCCGAGGCCAGTATTTTAGAAGTAGAATGGCAGAGGAACCAAATGAAAGAGTTGCTCTTGTTTGATGAAAGAAGGCTGCAGGCTCTGTTTCATGTACAAGGATACCAAAGGAGAACAGCTCGAGCATTCAATAAGAAGATCAAGACCTGAGATCTCAGAGTAGAAGATTTAGTTCCTAAGAAAATCAGAGCTCCCATCTTCGACCCCAGGGGCAAGTTCAAGCCCAACTGGTCCGAACCATTTTTCATCAAAACCATTATGACCGGTGGTACAGTTATCAGTATGAATTTGGATGGTAATGTGTTCTTCATTCCTGTTAACCTTGACCAACTTAAAAAGTACTATCCTTGAGATAAAAATAAAGATAAAATAAAAGCTCGCTGAGTTAAAAATCAAAAAGGCAATTTAGGCAAAAGTTAGAGCAACCTGCACGGCTAAAAATCCAGAAAGGCGATCTTGGCAAAAGTTAGGGCATCACCAAAGGAGAGCGTCAATACCCGAGAGTCAATCGAGCTTGAACTACATTAAAGCCTGATTCCACTTTCTTAGAATACGTAGGCAACTTCTTCTAAGACGTTTGGCCACATTCTTTGTTTTTATCCATCTTTGAATCCAAGTAGGACCAATGCAAATTTGTTTATGGATTTTGATAATAAAGTCATTTAATTGAACCAAAAAACTTTAGATAATTTTGAAACTTCTTAAACATAAAACGGGAGTTTTCATTACTATTAGCTTTGGGTTACAATGTTTTGAAAATAAACGGGAGGGCGTGCAAGTCCCAAACTTTACAAACAAAATAAAAAAGAAAGTTATGAAATCTTTAAAACAAAGCAGGGGCCCTCAAATTTTCCTCCTTTTTGCTGCCTGTTTCCCTTCTTCTTTGTCTTTCTTCTCCCTATCCTGCATCAACCATGTCCTGTACTCGACAGAAAGCTCAGGATACTGCAACTCCTGCATCTCTATTCGTAAACGAGATAGCCAGGCATCCTAATATAATGCTAGAAACGGGGCCCACAGTGCAGATGAAAATAAATGGCCTCGGATATTGTGAAGAATGATCTGACTACGATCAAATTTCCGCATGATCCGATGAGAATAATAGAAAGTAGTTTGACGCAAACCAATCAGCAAAACACTAGGGTGATCCATGGTAATCATAGTCATAGCAAGGATCCGCCACCAGGAGCATTGCCAGGTGATATCTGGGCCAGTTAGAGAAGAGAGGTACTATTGCCAGACTATCTTGGTGTTGCATATCTGATAGTAGGGGCAGTAAATAAAAGTTGCAATACTATGCCTATCAGTAGGTGGTTTCTGCACAAGTTTCACTCTCTCCATCAGCCAGATCTACAGCAAAAGTTATATCAGTAAGAGAAAAGCCTTATAGTATAACAAAAGTCTGATGAAGAGAAATGTTTGAGCTTACCTAAAGAAGCAAGGGGCTGCCAGCAAAACTAGTGGTCTCATCACGATGAATAGCATCTAGGCCTAGCAGTGTCTCCACTAAGACAAGTGATACAAAGTCCTTCCCCATCCACATCTGACCCGCAATGTCAACCAGTGCGCAACTAACTCGCCCATCAGAAGGGATGAGAAGATACTAGGCAAGGAGATAGAAACAAAGGGCATAACGACACCACAGCTAAAAGCCGAGGTCACTAAGGTCGCAAGGAGGATGGAACCTCTCAATAATCTATGGAATGTCAAGGTAGTCACCCAATGTCAAAAGAGAAGCTTCCATCCTAGACAGGCCACAAAGTTATATCACCTGTTGCCGAGTCAAAAGGAAGAAAGTGGGAACAACAACAGAGCTTCGTGGAGTCAGGTCCAAGATAGTAGCAAATTCCTCCACAGTGGGGCATAGCTCTTCAAGGCTAAACAGAAAGACATGGGATTGCAGATCCCATAGTTGAGCAGCAGCTTTCAATAATGGTCCATCAATTTTTATGGTCATTAGAGAAAACAAGGAGTTGATACCGAAAGGGGCAAAGTTCAAATGTTCGATATGGGAGAATGCCTCAACCCATGCAGAAAAGGGACTAGCCATTTTAGAATGAGAAGTGACAGAAAATGGAGCCTCCAAGGCTGTATTTATAAAGTATGAAAAGACTGGAGATTGAAAAAGCAGCAAAAGGTGCAATCATTGTGGAGACCGCCACCTTGGAGTGGGCGACCGCCAACTTAAAAGTAGATCGTACAGTGACATCATCTTGTTGACTAGGTGACCACCATGTCACTCTTGATGGAAGTGGCGACCGCCACGTTATATTGTGATGACCGCCATGTTCAAACATAGTGGGTGTGTATGTTTGCAGTTTTCTATGGCTTATATAGATTTTAAGACTTGTATCATGCATCCAAGACAGTTTGAGCAGTAAATAAAGGAAAGTCATACAATAGATAAATATGTGAAGCAATAAATGGCACGAAGGCCCAAAAATGCATCAAAAAATAGCAGAATGTAGCATAATGTAAACTGGGGTACCCAGGCCCGATGACCAATAAACAGGGGCACACAGGCCCATAAATGTATCAAACTGGGGTGCGTAAGCCCATGAAAAAGCTGAATGTATCCAAATAAGTGTATCAAAATGTATGTAACTGGGGGGAAATCTCTCTCTCTCTCTCTCTCTCTCTCTCTCTCTCTCTCTCTCTCTCTCTCTCAAATATGCCTTGAGCAGACCCGGCAAAATGAAGGACCGGCCTCGTCCGAGTTGACGTCCTCGAAGAGCCTCTCAATGTCGTCACTGTCATCACCATCATAGCTGGAGGAGGAATATATGGCTCTAGAGCGACTCCTGGCAGAAGAAATGGATCCTCTAGAACGAGCTTTGGAGGAGGCAGCACGAGACCCACGACCTCAAGCTGGGACCGAAACTGGAGGCGAAGCGGGGGCCTGTGGCTGTATGATGACGACAGGTGGTACTAGAGGTTATCAAAGGAGAAGTAAGACTCAAAACAAATTAACGAAAGGACGCAGAAAAGTTAAATGGACTATAAGATACTCACTATGGCTACTGGTGTAAAAGTGATGCCAGCTACTCGAATGGTGGCATCTATCTAACGAACCAATGCTTTCAGACCGGTAACCATCAACATCAAGTGGTCCATCCACGCTTGGTTAATCTATAAGGGATAAAATAAAGCAATTCAAGAAAAGCTAGACAAGTAGAACAGTAACTAAAAGAAAGGTGGTAAAGTGAAAGACAAACCTGGTCGATCTTAGCCTGAACTCTGGCGCTGGCGAAACGGGAACCAGTAGAGGAAAGGGGAAGCCATATGCTACTGTCTTAATCTCCCATGGAATATCTAGGCCCCTCATCCCTCCAACAGCACCAGCAGTAGCTCCAGCAGCACCGGCATCAGCAGTATCCGGTGCCCATCTTTTCTTCCTGCCACTAGGGGCAGCTAGGCCAGGTCCTAGTGGTCCCAGCTGATGTGCCTGAGCCCAGACTGTATAATCTCCCTCCAGCACCAGCAGCTCTAAGGTGTGAGTCTCTACCATCTCCAAGAGCACGTCGATGCGACCTAGGAGGTCGGTCCGGCACATGCATACTGAAGGGACCACCAGTATCCTGAAGTGATCGAGGCCGAGTGACTGGCGGACCACTCGATCCCCAAGATAGTACTCTCGACCAAATGGACCCTCCAGCAGGATCTGCCTCGAGGTAAGATCCCGGCTGCGCATCAAATCTGCGCCGGCCCAATTCTCTACTCCCTGCCAGACATCCTAGTGGACCTGCAGCAATTCAAAGTACAGTGCAAAGAAAAGAATAGTAAGTAAAGAACAGTGAGTAGTGAATATAGTGCATTACGACAATCGGCGTGCAGGATACAGTGATCAGCATGCAGAACAGAGAGCAAATAGTGATATAATATAGTGCAGTATTCAACAAATAGTGCAGCACAGTGAACAATGCAATGTACAGTATGATACAGAGAACAGTAAAATGATACCTGGTCAGGGGTCAACCGATCCAGCGATACCCAGAATCGGTAAATGTCCTTCCCCCCAGCCTTCTTTCCCTTCAGCTCTTGGGACCACTGGGCTGCACGAGGAATGACTGAAGGGTCTGCTGAGGAGTTCACTAGGACATGAAGCCTGAGGAACTCGTAAGTTCAAAGCTAAAAAAGAGAAGATGTCAGTAAACAGATAATGGATAATAGATAACAGAAATGAATGAAAATGTGCAGGAACTAAAGTATACCTCCCAAACCCTCCAGTACCCCCTATGCTGAGCTCTTGGGAAAAACGGTCAGAGTCCTCATGAAGCCATAGAGAGTAGCAAGAGCAGCACCTCCCCAGTCGTATGAAGCAATCCGGTCAAGACGATCCAGGGCACCCATGTAATGTAAATGAACGGTGTTCCTTATTTGAGAATAAGGAGGTACCAAACATGTATAGAAGGAAGCCTCTGGCAACCCACTCGTAGTGGCGGGGCTCTAAGCAGTGGAAGTGTCTGAAGCGCTTGAAGAATCACGTATATCTAATGCGGTCTCTGTCCATCTGTGCTGGAACAGCTCTGAGTAGATGCATCAATGTAACGGTGGATCGGGTGACAGAGGGATCGAATAGAATTGGAGCACCGCCGACTCTGATGCTGGTGATTAGCAAGAAGTCAAGAGGCATTAGTGTAGCCTCGAAGGTGGTGAAGTGAAAGGTGTTGGTAGTATCCCACCACCGCTCAGCCAGGGCTATCATCCATTCCCGATCATTGCTCGTTCTACCTAGAATGGATATAAACCAAGCAAAATCGAAGGCATCAATAATAGCCCGACTGGGAGTAGGGAGGGTGTCATACCACTCCAACACCTCTCCAGAGGCAGAACCACCGAAGCCCCTGATATAATGACTAACCTAAAAAGAAGAAGATAAGTAGAGGATATATAAGAGCAGTTAAAATAGGTGATATGTAGAGAGTAGCTAAAAGTAATAAAAAACCCTAGGTTCGTGTATGTATAACGACCCTTTGATTCTTTCAAGCCTTAGAAGACTAGGCACCCTAAGCACTGGTGAGCCAGGTAAATCTTTCAAACCCTAAAAGACTAGGCACCCTAAGCCCTGGTGTGCCAGGTATATCTTTCAAGCCCTAGAAGATTAGGCACCTTAAGCCCTGGTGCGCCAGGTAAACCTTTTAAATCCTAAAGATTAGGCACCTCAAGCCCTGGTGTGCCAGGTAAATCTTTCAAGCCCTAAAAGACTAGGCTCCCTAAGCCCTGATGTGCCAGCCAAACCTTTTAAGCCCTAAAGATTAGGCACCTCAAGCCCTGGTGAGTCAGGCAAATCTTTTAAGCCCTAGAAGACTAGGCACCTCATGCCCTAGTGTGCTAGGAAAATCTCTTAAGCCCTAAAGATTAGGCACCCTAAGCCTTAGTGCGCCAGGTAAATCTTGCACGTCTTAGTAGAAGATTAGAAACCCTAAGCCCTGGTGTGCTAGGCAAACCCTGCATGTTCTAGTAGAAGACTAAGAACCCTAAGCCCTGGTGCGCCAGGCAAATTTTGCATGTCCTAGTGGAAGACTAGGAACCCTAAGCCCTGGTGCGCCAGGCAAATTTTTTTAACCCTAAGTTCGTGTGTGAGTAACGATCCTTTGATTTTGTATGTCCTAGTAGAAGATTAGGAACCTAAGCCCTGGTGCGCTAGGAAAATCCTGGTGTGCCAGGCAAACCCTGCACGTCCTAGTAGAAGACTAGGAACCCTATGCCCTGGTGCACCGGGCAAATTTCTATCATTTTGTGTTAGTTTTTCCCAAAAATCAAAAGTAAAAAAAATCCACCCCTTGCAATTTGTGTTTTACCCCTTTTGCCCTAATTTTCTAGGATTTTTGAAAATTTTCTCTACAATTTTTGAAAAATTTTCCTAAAGGCCTGTTTGGTACGGTTTTCTAAAAATTATTTTTTGGAGAATTTTGTTTTGAAAAAAGCAAAAACATGTTTGTTGGCACTTCTGAAAAAATGATGTTTGAATAAACAAAAAAAAAACTGAGTTAAAAAATAGGGTGTTTTTGAAAACAGCTAAATGATGTTTTCATTTTTCTTTTTCAATTTTTTTCATTCATCGTTCATACGATCAACAAACAGAATCAACACATAGTCATCGTCGTCATCTCAAGCGGTCGCTGTTGTCGTTGTCATTCATCTCAGCCTCTCAGGCGGTCGTCGGCGACGAGATCAGTTTTCTGACAAAATCGAACTCTGCGAAACTCATATTCAAAACTCAGACTCGTCGGTGTCGGCATAGCGAAGCATGTTTTTGATACTCGTCGTCGGCGGCGACGTGAGCTCGTCCTTTTAGATCGTCGCACTCAGATCGTCGCACAACAAATTCTCTCAGTCATGTTCAGTGTTTGGCGTCTCCGTTGTCGTCTGCGTCTCTGTCGCCGGCGTCTCTGTCGCCGGCGTCTCTGTGTTTTTCAAATCGACGAACCCTGTGTTTTTTTTATACTCGTCGTCGTTGTCGTTGGCGGCGCAAATAGTTTTTTTTATACTCGTCGGCGGCGGCGCGAGCTCTGGTTCGTCTCAATGGTTCTGTCGCTGGCAGCGGCGCGAGTTCTGGTTCGGTTCTGTCGTCGGCGTTAGGGTTAGGGGTTAGGGTTAAGGTTAGAGTTAAGGTTAGGATTTCTAAAAATAGTACACCAAATGCAATTTTCTTTTCAAAATAGTAGAAAATAATTTTCAAATTCATTTTTTAAAAATAATTTTAAAATTACAATTTTTAAAAACGCAACCAAATGGACCTTAATTTTCTAGGATTTTTGAAAAAAAAAATTCTGAAGTTTTTGAAAAATTTTACTTTAATTTTCCAAAATTTTTGAAAAATTTTGCCCTAATTTTCCAAAAGTTTTGAAAAATTTTGCCCTAATTTTCTAGGATTTTTAAAAAATTTTCCCTAATTTTTTAAGATTCTTGAAAATTTTTGCTAATTTTCTAAGATTTTTGAAAATTTTCTTTAATTTTTTAAGAATTTTTGAAAATTTGCCCTAGTTTTCTAAATTTTTTCCAAATTTTCAAGATTTTTGAAAAATGCCCCTTAAATTTTTAGGGTTTATGATTTTTGAAAAATTTGCCCCAGATTTTAAGATTTTTGATAAAATTTTCTCTAATTTTTAGAATTTTTAAAAAAAAATCTCCTCTTAGTTTTCATACCCCAAAAATAAAAATTATGCCCCTTAGATTTTTATGTCTTACCCAAAAAAAAAAATCAATCTCTTAATTTTTTATGTTTTTCCTAAAAATAAAAATAAAAATAAAACTAAAAAAGTTAAGCCCTTTATTTTTATGATTTTTTCTAAAATAATCACCCTTTTATTGTTTGCATCTAAAACCCTAATTTTAGTGTTTCTGTTGTTTTAATCTCCTTTACATAGGTACCTAAAGTAAGTTTTACATGTCCAGATCTCAAACATCATAGATATCACCATTATCACATCACATCATATCATATCATATCATCATCATATCACATTGCATTATCATATATCATAAGGGGAATCCAAGGCATGCATTTATGTTTGAGTTATATCAATATTCTTTGATTATTCAAATAGTATGGATAGGGAACTTACCGATGGGCACTAGCGAGACATATGTTGATCAGGCTCCCGAAGAAGGACATCGGCAGCAACGGCGTTGGCTAGTGGCTCGTAACGCCGTATCCCACCCGGAACCAGGCGGTGGGGTACCGGAGCGTAGGTGTGCGGGTCGAAGGGTGCTGGATGGCCCCCTCTAGCATGTGGATCAAGAAAGTTGGCTAGCTCAGCCTCAGCAACAGCATCTGTAGCTGCATGTGCCTCGACAACTGCCCGTGCCTCCTCCTCAGCGGCACAACGGGAGGCACGCTTCTCCTCAAGGGGAAGGGCATCCATCGCACCCAGCACGGTGGAAGGCTGAGTGGTGGTGACCCCACCAGCAGGAAGGCTGGAGGTCGTGCCCCCAAGAGTCCCCATGACGGGGCTCTCACTCGTTGAAGAACTGCGGATAGCTCCTGCAATATCCTTAAGATGTCCGTGGCCCGCCATGTTAGAAAGAGCAAGGAGAAAAGCGTATGAAAGTCAAAAGGTAAGAGGAAGCAAGAAGAGGGTTGAGAGAGAGCAGAGAGAGAACAAAGAGCTAGAGAGAGAGAGAGTGGAGTGTGAAATGGACCCAGCCCACGCGACCTAGGAGACCATACACGCGCATGGAAGTGGCGGTCGCCACCTTCCATTGCAGCGACCGCCATGTTATCCAAACGCCACGTGGCGACTGCCATGTTGGAGGGTTTTTGAGCTAGCGACTGCAATGTTAGACGGATTTTGTCTCGGCGGCCGCCAGGTTGTCAACGGTCACATAAATGGTTTTGGGGTTTTTGAAGGGGCTGTTCTCGGGTCTTTTGTTGTGTGTGTATTTTTATTTTTATCTCCTTTTAGTGTGTTTATTTTATTGATGTGTTTATTTTAGGTGATTATTTTTTTTGTGTGTGCATTTCCAAAGATTTTATTAACAAAAAATTTTTTCCTTATTTTGTGTGTGTGTGTTTTTCTAAAACTAATCTTGGGATTTTTCAAAAATAATTTTAAAATCTTGGATGTTTTCTAAAAATATTTCAAGAAAATTTTTGTATGTTTGGAAATAATCTAAAATTTGTGTATTTTTCTTCAAAAATGATTTTGTGCGTGTTGCACAAGTATTTTGTGTATTTTTTTTTTCTTTAACCTTTATTAATTTGTGTTTTTCTCCCGATAAATTTAATTTTAAGCCGTAACTTGGCTTTTAATTATTTTTATCCCGTGTTTCATCCTGAGTTTTTAGGTTTTGACTCGACCTATTAATCTATGATTTTCCCCCGATAAATTTAATTTTAAGCCATAATTTGGCTTTTAATTATTTTTATCCCAGGTTTTTAAGTCTTGACTCGACCTATTAATTCGTGATTTTCTCCCGATAAATTTAATTTTAAGCCGTGACTTGGCTTTTAATTATTTTTATCCCGTATTTTATCCCAAGTTTTTAGGTCTTGACTCGACTTATTAATTCGTGATTTTCTCCTGATAAATTTATTTTTAAACCATGACTTGACTTTTAATTATTTTTATCTCGTGTTTCGTCCCGAGTTTTTAGATCTTGACTCGACTTATTAATTCGTGGTATTTCTTTTCGGTATAAATAAGTTTTAAGTCGTGACTCCGCTTTTAGTTATTTTATCTCGTTATCGTTCCGAATTGTTGGGTCTTGACTCGACCTAACTAATTCATTGTTGCTTTCCAGGTTAATATAATTTCTAGGATCATGACTCGATCCTTTTGATTATTTTATCACTAACCGAGTTCTTAGATCTTAACTCAATTTTTGACTTATTTGTTTGTGCTCCCTTTAGATCCTCTCTCTTTAGATCTTGATTCAATCTTTAGGATTTATTTGATCATACCAGTGTCTGCATTATGTTGACATCTATTCATGTTAGCATCTGCATCATGTTTAGCATCTTACATCCTTGCATTTTGTCCCAAGAACTACGTTTTGGTCTGATCCCTAGCAAAGGGGTGCGTAGGCAGCTCGATAGAAATTTGAGTATGACCAATATCATATGCATGCCTGTGTGTTTGTGGCCTAAGATTAATTGCACGATCAAATTGCTATTGTCTCTAGATCTTTGATATAACTTGCATCACGCATTGCTATGCAAGTTATACCAAGGAGAGGCAACTGTAGACACCCCAATTTGACCTTGTCTAATCTTAAATGAATCTGATAATGAAAACGATTAAAATGGTGCTTCAGTACGATACTCGGGAAATGATCCAATCTCGGTATTTGAACCTAATGATCATAACCTTCAAACCAATGAAATCATTTTAAACTACCAACTCCATTGTGGCGACCACCCCTAGAACCATTTGGAAACTTTCACTTTTTGTGGCGACCGCCAACTTGTATTGCGGCGACCGCCAATAGAACTTCTTGAAAACACTAACCAAAGTGGCGGCCGCCACCTCCAACTTGGCGACCGCCAACTTGCATTGCGACGACCACTAATAGAACTTCTTGAAACCTTTTCAAATCTGGCGACTACCAACTCATAACCTGGCGACTGCCAACTTCAAATGGGCTGACGTGTCCCAGAACGTGTCAGCATTTCATTGGTTGAGGAATTCTATAAATACTGTACCCTTTGGTACGTTTTCAGTATAGAATTTTAGAGAGAGAAGCTCTGTCGAGTCGTCGAGTAATCCCGAGCCCTGACGCCGAAACCCTGTTGAAGTGTTGAAAGCCAAATCCCCAATACCGAAGTTCTGAAATCCTAGCTTGGATCATCGCCCGATGATTGAATTGCCCATCACCATTCCCCAACTCGAGGATTTTTTAGCAATCCAAGTACTTTGTTTAGATCCCGGGCCCTTCTAACTCCATTTTCTTCCCCTTTGGAGTGACCGAGTTAATTTGATTGTTTCATTTTAACTATGTTCTTACATTGCTTATAGTTGCTATATTCATGCTCAGATTCAAGTTTTAACTATTCTCAGTTTGTTTTGTTTATTTTCTTACTTGCATTAAACTTATTAAATCATTAAATAGTGCTAACATAATTTATTAATACGACTAAACAATGTTGTTATTATTATAATCAAGCACTTACATGCATATCATTGTAATTGTCAATATCACACCCATATTTTATTTCTCATCTTTCTTTTAATTTTTTCTTTTGATGTACCATTTTCTTTTCCTTTTCCTTTAATATTAGTTTGATATTCTTTCATTAGCATTAGTTTAATATTTCTTTATTATTATTTATTTGCTTTTTTTTTCTTTTCTTGTAATATTAGTTTAATATTTATTTCCTTTTAGCATTACTTTAATGTTCTTTTCTAGCATTTATTTTTTTTTATTATTAACTTTATTTTTCTTATAATATTCTATTTTCTTTTATCCTTTTTCTTTTTCTTTTTAAGGTTAGCTTAATTTTTCTTATAGTATTTCTTTTATTTCTTCTTCTATTTCTTTTATTTTCCTTTGCTAAGCATTAAAACTCTATCAAAATCCTTTAATTTAGTTTAACTTTCTTTCTTTTTTTTTCCTTTTCTTCTATTTTGTTAAGCATTAAAATTCTTTAGAATCTTCTAGTTTTGGTTTCATTTCTTTTCAATAGCATTCACCTTATTTGTCTTTTCTTTTATTTTGTTTAAACATAAAATTCATTAAAAAATTCTTTTAGTTTTAATTTAACCTCCTTTTGATAGTATTTTGTTTATTCTTCCTTTCTTTTATCCTCTTTACATAAATTCAAAAATCTTTTAAGTATTAACTTAGTTTCCTTTCACTTCTTTTATTCTTAATTAGAATTTAATATTTTTTAAAGCATGTTTCATGTTAGTGTAATTTTGGATTGTTTTGGTAATATGCATTTAGTATCATTCGTTTTTGTCTTGTTTACCTACTTTGAAACTATGTTTAGAATAGTTTAGGTTATTTTTGACCATTTTGTGATGTTGTTAGCAATTTTTATATTTATTTGTAGTATGTTTTGTATGTAGCAATTTTTTATATATTTTTGCTCTTTTATTTGGATCATGCTAGTTTAGGCTACTTAGAATTATACCATGCAGGTTTGCTCCATGTATCCTTAGTTAAAAATTGCATGTCATAGAATTTAAAATTTTATTTTTTTATTTGCTTTGTTTTGGCATTGTATATAAATATATTATGTATTTTCTAGATTTGATTTTAAAAGTTCTCTCTTCGTCCCCACTTTTTGTATTTGCATGTATTTGAGAAATCTAATTAAGAACCAATAATGATTAGTAGAGACCAACCTCATGGTTGGTCGAACGGGGTACCTAACACTTTTTTCGATTCATATCTTAGCCCCTGGACCCTTTTTCTTTGGTTAACGTTTTAAAGATTAGTGGCCCGTTTTTGTTTTTCTTAGTTTTCCTCAAAAATCAAGTGGCGACTCTATTTTCAACAAAAGAGGTTTTCAAAATTTGGCTTTCAAGGCGTTAAAATATTTTCTAAACATTCTTTGAATTCCTTTACTTTTGAACTATCCAAAAACTCCAAAATCCCGGCACCACAGCATCTCTTTCTTCTAAAACCCTAGTTATATGCGAAGCGTTGTTAAGGTCCTAAGTTCGTGAGACGATTCTTAAGTTTTACCAAGTCTTAGAGGATTAGGCATCCCTCTATTCTAAAACCCTACTCATATGCGAAGAATTGTCTAGGTCCTAAGTTCGTGATACAATTCTTAGAATTTCCCAAACCCTAGAGGACTAGACATCCATCTCTTCTAAAAATTCTAGTCATATGCGAAGCATTGTCTAGGTCTTAAGTTTGTAAGACGATTCTTAGGTTTATTAAGCCCTAGTGTTCTAGAAGCCCTAAGCCCCTGCTTCCCAGGCACCCTCATGGAGTTCTTAAAGCTTTGGATTGTTGATTACTTCTTCAGGTCCTGACTAGATCTTTTGATGTTCCTATGTTTTCCATCATACCTTGTACATGCACTATGTTTTGCATCTTTTATACATCATGATTAGCCTGCTTACATCATATGTATTGTCCTATGAACCACTAACAATCTGATCCCTTGCAATGAGATACGTAAGAAGCTCGATGAAAATTCAAGTTCGACCACGTTTTTTCGCATGTTTTGTTTATGCCTAAGCTTGGCGGCTTGTTCAATCGGTTCATCTCTGGAGCTTTGACAATACTTGCGCCACGAGTTGTTTCAAGCTTTGTCAAATAGGGACAACTATAAACACCCCAATTTGACCAAACCGAATCTTAGACAACCGTCCCGAATGTGATCCAATGATGAAAATATGAGAATCATGCTCAAAAAAACTCCCAAGCAAGAAAAATTATGAATATGGCTCAAAACCCGAGAAAACCACCAAAATACATCTAAGCCGTGACTTTTATGTCACGGTCATGACCTTTTTGTAAACCCTAAACTAGACCGTGACTTCCTTTGTCACGGCTGCATCTTTTTATCGTAGTCGCGACTTTTGAAAGTTGCAACTGTCTTTTTCATCACCATAAAGGTAGCAGCCATCACTGTGAAAAAGCAAAAAGGTAGCGACCGTCACTATTATCCCTTTTTGGACAAGTGATAGCATCCCAAAGAGGGTCTGTGTTGCCCATTTTGCCTATAAATAGGCATCATTTTTCGGCAGAACAGAGAGGAGAGAAAGACCTGGATACCAAGACTTTGCCCAAATATTCCCCCACCCGATATTCTCCTATCCATTCCATACTTCCTGGGCCTTATTCGTGTTCTTGCTTGCATTGGAAAGGTCGTTGAAGCTTGTATTAGCTTAGAGATAGTCCATTCTCATCCCCGAGAGGCCATTCGAGGTGGATATTCACACGAGATAACTTTAGGGACCACGACTTTCTATAAACCCTCATTTTCTTCCCCCGAGGGTGTTGTGGATAAGGTTTCTATTGTTTTGTTGTCTAGTACCATTTATTTCAATGCAAGCATTTGTTCCCTTAAGTTTTCATCATAAATAGTGTATTCATAGGTCTCTGCTTCGTATGTTTACAGTCATTTTCTATTTTGTTTTGACGTTCATGAGCACATGAAGCACTTCAAAAAAAATTCTGAGGTTCTGAAACATGACAGCCGCGATCTTCTAATGTCACGGCCGCCAGTTTTGTAAAGCCTACAGTCACGGCCGTGTGTTTCTTACTGGTACATTTTTGTCGTCTTTACTCATGGCCGCGGCATTCTATTATCACGGCCGTGATGTTTATTTCAAGGCCAAAAACACAAAAACTCCTTTCAAAACCCTCTAATATTTATTTATTTCAAGATTTTTTCACCTTTTATTATCTTGTTTAGTATTTTCTCTTTTCTATACCTTAGTTTATTTTCTTGTTAGGTTAATGAATGATAGGTCTAGCCTAGATCAAGTGGGCTGTGGTCTCCATTCTACACACCCCCATCCCTATATGTTCTGTGGTTATAAAGATCTAACAGCCGTGACCTTTCAATGTCATGGCCGTATGGTTTGCCAACCTCACAGTAACGGCCACCAGTTCATTTATAACGATAGCAGCTTTTATCTCCATATTCGTCACGGCCGTCATATCCTTTTGCTACGGCCGTGAGGTTTTATGAGGCTTATGACATGAAAAAATGTGTTTATGTACTATGCTATCCATTTTTTCTATTATGTGTATTCTGTTTAGAATTATTATTTGTATAAAGGATGAAGGATAGTGAATCTAACCTAGAATCAATAGGTTATGGTCTATGTCCTACACATCCTATTCATTTGAGTCTTTTTTAAGCATTGTACAATGTTTATACCCTGTTTGGACCCCTTAATACCATGGTCGTGACTTTTATTTGTCACGGCCATGAGATTTTTCATTCTATTCTTCGCGGTAACCTTATATTTGTCACGGTCGCATGTTTTGTGACTTCTTTTGTCACGGCCGCAACATTTATTGCTACGATTGTAAGTTTTTATATATGTTTAGTAGGTTAAAATGATGCTTGAGTCTTCTCTGTTTATTTTATATAGCCTGTTCGTAGCATGTTAGAGGCTGATACATTGTTGCATGACTCTCAGGTCCCCGTTTGTTCACTTCATCGCTTATTCGCAAGTTTTTCACTTTGCTTTACTCAAATGATACATCTGGCATATCTAAAAATAACAACCAAGTTGCATGACCTTAGAAATCATAGTTGGGATTTTGTTTCATTGCTTGATTTTGTTTGAACTCTCTTTAACCTCACGTTCTACATATGTTATCTTTAAAAAATTTACAATAAAAACCAATATTGATAAAGTAGAGGCCAACCTCACGGTTGGGTGAAAAGACTGCCTAACACTTTTTCTTTTCATATCTTAGCCCCCGAACCTTCTTTTTCTCTAGTTACATTTTTTTAAAAGACCCGCAGCCCTTTTTTTCTTGATTTTTTTCAAAAACTAAATGGCGACTTTATCTTTCTAAAAAGGATGCTCAGATATCTTGGATTTTCTTATTTTAAAAAGAAAAGAACATTTTTCTAAAAATAATAGATATCTGGTACACCCTATGAATAAACAAAAACGCTCGCAACTTTAGCCTCCACTCAAGCTGAAGGTGCAGCCACTGTTTCAGGTCTTCTTTCTCATCATTGCGCTTACACTCCTGCCTAACCTAACGTTCCCCTGCTCTTGGGTGCGCCGCTGGCGCTTGAATGTTACTAAAGGTTTGTGTCTGATCTTGCCTCGTCCTCTTTAAACTCGAGACACGACTTCTATTTGGGGCCACATCTCGCCGCTCAAGCAGAGGTTCCCTTCTCCTCCAACTTCGACTGGCCTAGGGACAGTCAAGGTGCACCCTTAGGTGCTGGTCGGATCGCTGGTGGTCTGACTACACCTTA
This sequence comes from Heliamphora ciliata, assembly GCA_032360265.1. NCBI lineage: Eukaryota > Viridiplantae > Streptophyta > Magnoliopsida > Ericales > Sarraceniaceae > Heliamphora > Heliamphora ciliata. The sequence goes on from JAUMHN010000015.1 coordinate 3,174,161, forward strand.
GGTGAGTTCCTCAGCTCCATACGAACCCTTACCTCTTGGAGTTCTCACTAGAGCTTAACTAGGTGTTGGTCTCGCCTATCCAGCTCATCTTGGTACTCCTCTACTACTCGTTGCAGCGAGTAACGTGGTGGATAGTCTCCTTCAGATGGTGTGGTTTCATGAAAGCTACCAGCATGGGTTGGCGCCCTCATTCGGTTGATCCTTAATCCTCCAACGTGGATTTCAGAATGCACAGGCTGTCTCCTTCGATGGTGGCTGGAACGCGATGCTTGTGCACGCGGTGCGTGTTGCTCTCTCAGATCTCCGTAGGGGTGGTTCCCCCAGCTAGCCATGGAGGGGTTCTTAGTAGAGCTTTCCACAAATAGTGCCAAATTGTAGAAGATTAAAATAGGGATTTACAGTTTTTATCCAAGCTGGCTGAACAATTCAAGGTGTTGTCCATGCACGCCTACACAAAAAATGGGTAAAATACCCACTGGTGACTTTTATCGGTGGGCCCTCAGATGATCAAGTCAGGTAAGGTTTAGAGAGAGAAGCTTAAGAGAATAATTTGACAGAGTTTCTGCTTATGAGAATAAAATGCATACCATTGCCTTCGGGTGTATAGGCTATTTATAAGAAAAAAATATACTTGACCCGTCTTAAGAGTCTTACCCGGCCCGAGCAGGTCGAGTTATCCTCTCTCTGATTAAGACTCAGTTGTCAATCCGATGGTGACTTATCATTGCTATCATTCATATCTTTTTGCAAGTTCTTTTTGTCATGTCAGGCAGTCCATCGGTACCCAGACCCAATTTGGGTTAGGTCAACCTTCCCTGACACCCTAACCTTAGGGTTGGCTCAACTGCCACTGATCTCTTGTCATGAGCGTCACCTCTTGATAAGCGTATCATGGGCACTAATTATCATGTACCTTGCTCCAAGCTTAGCTTTCAAGGTCTCTCAACACGTGTTACTCGACCATAGGAGCCGAACAATTCCTTATCTATAGCTTACCTGGGAGCCCCTCCTCATAGTTCGGGTTGGATCATGTGACCACTGCTCAGTCTCACCTACCCCAACCTTAGGAGCTCGGTAGCCCCTACTTTGGTGTTCAACCCCCTTTCCCGAGCTAGGATGGATACCTCGAGGCGTAATATCATGGTCAGGTGTCCTGCGGCACTATATGACATTCCACATGGATGTCAAGTGGCTCTGTTAGAAATTTTGTAACGCTTCGACCCCGGGGAACCTATGAATCAACTCAACCGTCCCGCATATAGTGGTTACTAACAATAAATCTCTATCAGTAAAGGTTTGAGGTCGAAACATATATAACAAGAACCTTCTTTAAACAATAAAATTCTCATACATATCCACTAATTTCAAATAAAAGCCTGTGACTCTCCAAGGATTTATTTATAACCACTATATCATTATACTCATCCCCTCAAATTTACATACAAACATGATACAAATACAAGAGATATAAGATTATTCTTCTAACTACTAGCCTTTCCCATAATGCAATCTTGGCCCTGGTATCCCTCCTGGTCCTTGAAACCTGAAATGGTTTTGTAAATGTACGTAAGCCGAAGCTCGTAGGATAAGATTAACTCAAATGTGATACATGATTTGTGAGGTGTGATGGGTGCATATAAAAGTTTAATCAAAATCTTATCATTTGTTCTCAAATAACTTCACAATGCATAATCGAGTTTTGTATATGAGGATTACTGTTCCATACTTCTTAATTTCCATGAGATTAACCACTTCACCCTTTTCAATTTATCCAACACATTTTCCATTCACCATAAACCCAACACATCTTACCCTTATCAATTATCCCAATACCAATCACCTTTCTATTATATTTCCAAGTTAAGGTTTTACCAACCCAATAAGTTATAACACACGCCTACATACACTCAGTTGACATTTCTTGTATTTCACCAACTCGTGGTTAACAAACATAGGTGGCAACGTCAGACAGGCGTATAGACCCACGTAATGTTACAACCAACCCGGCCACACAGGCCCCATGGAGTAACGAGACGTTCTATACCCTGACACGACTAATGTCCTTTCCCAGTTCACTAGTTGGCGGGCATAGATCCCAATCTGCGCAGTTTTTCAGTCTTTCACCGCGGAGTAACTCGTGCCCAACCTTAAACGATCCCTTGAATTCCAAATTGGCCCTTTTTATATATATATCAAACCACAATACACTCACGTGAGTCCAACCCCAAGGGTTCCTCTTGCCAAACCAATATTACACACATGTTTTTCGATTTTATATTAAAAATCCCAAATTTAACACCCGGTATAGTCATATGCCACACTAACTCATGGAATGTAAATACGATAGATTATCACAATTCTCAAACTTCTTTCATCATCTTACACATCCTTGAATTTATAGATTTTATTTGAAGTTCTCAATTCAAATTTCCATTATCAACCACACAGAATGTCAACGCATAATTAACTCAAACATAATCATTCTATTTGAACAAAATGGAATGCACCCATTATGGGTAGATATATATGGTCAAAACTCAGGTTTCTCTTCAGAAAACTTAGTAATGCTAGAAGATGACTATATCATATAACCATATTCAGATACCCATTCTTGTTCTCAAAAAAAAAACTTGGTTCTATGTTAAAAACCCACTTTTTCGTGAAAACCCAACCGATCAGTGCAATACATGCATCTCAACCTATGTATATTCAAATAGACAACCCATAGCCCAAGGACAAGAAATTTGAGGAAAAGGGTCCAATATTAATGAAAATAACTATTTTCAAGACATTCGGCCAAAAACAGGTGAAAGACGGTTAAGAAAATTTGACATACTCTCACTATGTTAATCATAACTTTTTCTACACAAAACATTTTCTTCTGAGAGTAGCCTTGTTGCAAAGAGGACTTTCGGGGCTTCAATTTGAGTACAAAAATGACCCCATTCGGAGTCCGAATGAGGGAGATATGATCAAAATAAGTTGACCCTGCGCAATTAGTTCGCTCGAGCGGACGACGAGCGCTCGAGCACCCAACTCTCTGCTAGTTGGTCGCTCGAGCAGACAAGGCTCTGCTCGAGCATGCTGGTGTCCGAGAAAAACTCAGATTTTCCCCTGTTTGAGCTTCCAAGTTCAAAACCCTTAAACATTCATTAAATATGTCTCAAATCTCAAGTTCCACCCCAAAATCATTGGATTCAAGTCTCAGAAACCCTTTTTATACAACAAATTTGAACAAATCATGGCTAATCCTTTCTCAAAAACTCAATTCTTTATGCAAACCCA
>JAUMHN010000015.1:3192327-3207209 GCA_032360265.1 Heliamphora ciliata
GGAAGAGTGATTAACACAAAATGATAGAGATTTGCCTGACACACTAGGACTTAGGGTTCCTAGTCTTTTACTAGGACGTACAAAAATTCAAGGATCGTCACTTACATACAAATCTAGAGTTAAAAGGATTTTTCTAGCGTACCAAGGCTTAGGATTTTTAGTTTTTTATTAGGACATGCAAAAACTAAAGGATCGTCACTTACACACGAACCTAGGGTTACAAAGATTTGTCTGGTGTATCAGAGCTTAGGATTCCTAGTCTTTTAATAGGATGTGCATAGTTTGAAAATTTTGCTTGGCATACTAGGGCTTAGGGTGCCTAGTTTGTCTAGTACTTGAGAGATTTGCCTGACTTGCCAAAGCTTAGGGTGCCTAGTTTGTCTAGGGCTTGAAAAGATTTGTCTGGCTTGCCAGGGCTTAGGGTGCCTAGTTTGTCTAGGGCTTGAGAGAATCGAAGGGCCATCACACTCACATGAACCTAGGGTTTTTTATTGCTGCTGTATATTTCATGTGCTTGATCTGCTCTTTATGTACCCTCTATTTGTCTTCTCTTTTCAGGTTGGTCATTATGTTAGAGGCTTCAGAGGTTCTGCCTTCGGGGAGGTGTTGGAGTGGTATGACGCCCTCCCTGCTCCCAACCGGGCTATCATTGATGCCTCTGGCTTTACTCGATTCATACCCCTATTGAGTAGGACAAGCAATGGCCGGGTCTGGCTGACAGTCCTGACCGGGCAGTGGTGGGATACCACCAACACTTTCCATTTAACCACGTTCGAGGCCACACTGATGCCTCTGGACTTCTCTATGATCATCGGCATCCGGGTTGGAGGAGCTCCCATCCTGTTTGATCCATCAGTCGCCCACTCTGTTGACGTGCTGATGTACCTCCTTGGGGTTATTCCAGCACAGATGGACAGAGACCGGGTCTGATAGACCTGGTTTTTTGAGCATTTCAGACACTTCCATTGCACCGAGCCCCGTCACTTCGAGTGGGTCGCCCAGGGATTTCTGATGAATATATTCAGTACCTCAACAAGGAGAACACCGTTCATTTGCATTACCTCGGCGTCCTAGCTCGTCTTGACCGGGTTATTTCTTTCGACTGGGGAGGGGCTGCTCTCGCCACCCTCTACGGCTTTATGAGGACTCTAACTCGGTTCCCCCAAGAGCTCAACATTGGGGGATACTGGAGGGCCTATGAGGTATGGTTCAATTTCTGTATTTTTCGTTCATTTCTGTTTATCCAGCATCCATTATCTATTTGTTGACATCTTCTTCTTTTTCAGCTTTGGACTTATGAGTTCTTCGGCCTTCATGTCCTGGCAAACTCTACAGCAGACCCTCTAGTCATTCCCTGAGCGGCCTAGTGGTCCCGAGGCCTGAAGGGAAAGAAGGCTGGAGGGAAGGACATAGACCGCTTTCGGGTCCCCCGACCGGTATCTTTACTTACTGTTTATTATACTGTACACTGCACTGTACTGTTCTTTGTTCTGCACACAGATCACTGTATACTGGTTGTCATACTGTACTGTATCCACTACTCACTGTTTATTATTTTGTACTGTACTTTGAATTGCTGCAGGTTCATTGGGATGTCTGGCGAGGGGTAGAGGATCGGGCCGGCGCAGACCTGATGCACAACCGAGACCTCACCTCGAGACGGATCCTACTGAAGGGTCCATTTGGTCGGGAGTACTATCTTGGTGAGCGAGTGGTCCGCCAGTCGCTCGACCTGAATCATTTTCGTATACCGGTGGTTCCTCCAGTCCATATGCGCTGGACCGATCTCCTTGGTTGCGTTGAGCTCCTCTTGAAGATGGTGGGGACCCACACCGCGGAGCTGCTGGTGCCAGAGGGGGACTATACAGCCTGGGCTCGGGCACACCTACTGGGACCGTTAGGACCCAGCCCGGCTACCCCTGGTGGCAGGAGGAGGGGATGGGCACCGGAGGATGCTGATGCTGGTGCTGCTGGAGCTGTTGTTGTTGGAGCTGCTGGTGGGATGAGGGGCCTACAGATTCCATAGGATGTTCAGACCGTAGCGTACGACTTCCCATTTCCTCTGTCAGTTCCTGTTCCGCCAGCACTGGAGTTCAGGGTTGACATCGGCCAGGTTTTTCTTTTACCCTTCCTTTAGTTACTTACTCATTTTACTTGTCTAGTTTTCTTGAACTGCTCTTTTCATTCTTTGCAGATCGACCAGGCTTGGTTGGACCGTACGATGCTGATGGTCACCGACCTGAGGGCGTTAGTCCGGCAGATGAACGCCTCGATGCGAGCAATCGGCATTGCTTTCATGCCAGTGGCCATTGTAAGTAGCTTGCATGTTTTTTTTTCGTATTTCTGTACTTTCTGTCATTGTTCTGTTCTGAGCCTTACTTTTCTTTTGACAGCCTCCAGTTTTAGCCACCGGCATAGTACCACCACAAGCTCTGGTTAGGCTTCCTGCTCCAGCCCCAACCCCAGCTAGAGGTCGTGGTTCTCGGGCATCTTCTTGGGCTCGCTCCAGAGGATTCGTCTCATTTGCTAAGAGTCGCTCCAGAGCTGTATCTTCTTTCTCCGGTAGCGATGGTGATGGTAGCGACGATATCGAGCAGCTCTTCGAGGATGTTAGCTCGGACGAGGTCGATCCTTCCTCCCGCCGGGTCCGCTCGAGGCTACAGTGAGAGAGAGAGAGCTCCCCCTTAGTTTCATTTCTTCTGATACATTTATTTTGATGGGCCTGCGTGCCCTAGTTCGATACATTTTTATACATTTCCATGGGCCTACGTGCCCCTGTTTGCCGTTTATTAGGCCTGGGTGCCCCAGTTCACATTATGTTACATTTTACCACTTTTTGATGCATTTTGGGGGCTTCGCGCCATTTATTGCCTTATGTTTATCTGTCTTATATGGCTTACTATGTACTTGCTGCTCAAACTTACATAGACCACAAAGACTGCAAACTAGCACACACCCATCACTTTCAACATGGCGGTCGCCACATATCAATATGGCGGTCGCCACTTTCGTTAAGCTTGACATGGCGGTCGCCACAATATAACATAAAGGTCGCCTGGTCAACAAGATGATGTCACTGTACGGTGCCCTTTCAAGTTGGCAGTCGCCCATTCCAAGGTGGCGGCCGCCACTTTAATTGTACTTTTTTTGCTTTTTCGATCTTCAAGATTTTATGCCTTATAAATACAGCCCTAGAGGCCCCCACTTTATATTATTCTTACTCAGACGGCTAGTCCCTTTTCCTCATGGATTGAGGCATTCTCCCATATCGAGTGTTTGAACTTTGCCCCTTTCGGTAACAACTCCTTATTTTCTCTCACGGCCATAAAGATTTATGAACCTTTGTTGACAGTAGCTGCTCGGCTGTGGGACCCACAATCCCATGTCTTCTAGTTCGGCCTTAAAGAGCTATGTCACCGCAGAGTCCCGTTGTTGTTCCCACTCCCTTCCTCTCGACTCGGCAACAAGTGATACAGCTCTGTGGTCTGTCTAGGATGGAGGCTTTTCTGCTGACATCAGGTGACTGCCTTGACATTTCCTGGATTATTGAGAAGTTCCGCCCAACCAGTGACCTTAGTGATCTCAATTTTTAGCTGCGGTGACGTTATGCTCTTTGTTTCTGTCTTCTTGCCTGGTATCTTGTTGTCACTTCTGATGGGCAAGTTAGTTGCGCACTAGTTGACTTCGCAGGTCAGATGTGGATGGGGAAGGACTTTGTGCCACTTGTCTTAGCCGAGACACTGCTAGGCTTAGCATATTCAGCATGGTGAGACCACTACTTTTTCTGGCAGTCCCCTGCTTCTCCAGTTAAGCTCAAACATTTCTCTTTATCGGACCTCTATCGCACTGTAAGGCTTTTCCTTTACTGATCTAACTTTTGCTGCAGATCTGGTTAATGAAGAAAGTGAATCTTGTACAGAAACCATCTACTAATAGACACAGTGCTGCAGCTTTCCTTTACCGCCCCTACTATTAGATATGCAACATTAAGGCAGTCTGGTGACAGTACCTTTCTTCTCTGACTGGCCCAGATATTACTTGGCAGTGCCCTCGGTGGCAGATTCTTGCAATGACTCTGACTACCATGGATCACCTTGGTATTCTACTGGTTAGTCTACGTCAGACTACTTTCTATTATCCCTATCGGATCATGCAGCAGTTCGGTCATAGTCAAATCATCCCTCCCAATATCCGAGGTCGTTTATTTTCATCTGCACTATGGGCCCCATTTCTAGCAGTGTATCAAGATACCTGGCCATCTCGTTCACGTATGGAGATGTAAGAGTTGCAGTGTCCCGATCTTTCTGCTGAGTACAAGACATGACTGATGTAGAATAGGAAGAAGAAAGACAAATAAGAAGGAAAACAAGCAGCAAAAAGGAGGAGGATTTAAGACATCCTACTTTGTTTAAAAAATTTCATAGTGTTCTTTTTTGTTTATAGAGTTTGGGACTTGTGCGCCCTCCATTTTATTTTTAAAACTTTGTAATCCAAAACTGAGGTAATGAAAAGAAGGTTCAAAATTATCCAAAGTGTTTTTTTTCGGTTTAATTAAATGACTCTATTATCAAAACTGAAAGATAAATTTGCATTGGTCTTACTCAGATTCAAAGATGGTTAAAAAAAAAGAATGTGGCTGGACTTCTTAATAGAAGCTGCCTACGTATCCCAAGAAAGTGAAATCAGACCATAACGTAGTTCGGGCTTGCTTTTCACTCGGCTATTGACGCTCTCATTTTGTGATGCCCTAACTTTTACCAAGGTCGCCCTTTCGGGTTTTCGACCTTGCGGGATGATCTAACTTTTGCCTGAGTTGCCTTTCGATTTTCATCTCAGCGAGCTTTTATTTTATCTTTATTTTTACCTCAAGGATAGTACTTTTTGAGCTGATCGAGGTTAACTTGCGTGGAGAACACATTGCCATCCAAATTCATAATAATGACTGCACCACCGGTTATGATGGTTTTGATTAGGAACGGTCTAGACCACTTTAGCTTGAACTTGCCTCTCGGGTCAAAGATAAGAGCCCTGATTTCCTTAAGAACCAAATCTCCCTCTCTAAGATCTCGTGTCTTGACCTTTTTATTGAACGCTCGAGCTATCCTCTTTTGATAACCTTGTACATAAAACAGAGCCTGCAATCTTTTTTCATCAAACAAGAGTAACTCTTCCATCCGGTTCCTCTGTCATTCCGCTTTTGAAATACTGGCCTCAGCCACCACTCTTAGCGAAGGGGTTTCCACCTCAATGGGGAGCACGGCTTCCATCCCGTACACTAAAGAGTATGGCGTAGTTCCGGTTGAAGTTCTAATTGATGTCCTGTATCCCTAGAGTGCAAATGGTAGATGTTCCGACCAATCCTTATGTGAGTTGATCGTCTTTTGTAGGATTTTCTTGATGTTCTTGTTTGTTGCCTCAACTGCTCCATTGGTCTGTGGTCGATATGGTGAGGAACTGTGGGCCACTATCTAGTATTTTTTGAAAAGATCTAAGACCACTCCTTGGAAATGCAAGCCATTATCCGAGATAACCTCATGGGGGACTCCGTACCGACAAATGATATTTTGCTTGATGAACTTAGCAACATGGGAGGCTTTCACTACTGAGGAGGAAGCTGCTTCCACCCAGTTGGTAAAGTAATCAATGGCCACTAAAATGAACTCGTGCTCATTTGACGCCTTCGGTGTTACTCTGCCGATTACATCAATGCACCATACTGAGAACGGCCATGGTGACACGTCAGGTTGTACAGTTGAGATGGGGGAACGTGCATAAGGTTTGCGTGAATCTGACACTTATGACACCTTCGCACAAACTGTATGCAGTCTATCTCCATCGTCATCCAAAAGTATCCTTGTCGTAGGATTTTCTTAGCGAACATGTTTCCACTCATGTGTGGCCCACAGACTCCTGCGTGTATTTCTTTCATCAACTCTTATCCTTCTTCAGTGTTGGCGCATAGCTTATTGACCCCAGAATGCCCTCGTTTGTACAATCTTCCCCCGCAAACGACAAACTGTGCGGATAATTGTCATATTGCTCTCTTGTTTTTTTTACTGGCGAACTTGGGATATTCTCCTTTCTCCACAATGTTCTGGATATCAAAATACCATGGAAGGTCGTCAATGCTTTCGTCGATCGCGGCCGTCGTCTCGTATGCCGGCTTTCTTTTTTGTTCGATTATCAAAGGCCTCATTCTGACCACAGATGGTATGTCAATCATGGATACTAAGGTGGTCAGTGCGTCAGCGAACTTGTTCTGCAGTCTTGGAACATGGGTAAAGATCATTGATTCAAAGCACGGTATCAGCCTCTCTAGTTCTTGATGATAGAGAATTAGGGTTAAATCCCTGACCATCCATGCTCTTCTTGCTTGTGAAACCACCAGTGTCGAATCTCCGATGACTTCTAGTTTCCTTGCCCCTAATTATAAGGCTACCTCCAATTTGGCTAAACATGCCTCATCCTGATTGTTAGTAACTTCAAAATTGAGCTTCAAAGACAAAGGGACGTGTGATTCATCAGGAGTGACAAAAAGGACCCCTATCCCATAGCCATATTGATTGGACGCGCCATCAAAATATATAGTCCACTTGTCATCCCCGACTTTCATCAGTTGCTCATCAGTAAACTAGAACTCTAAGTCTTCACCTCCCTCAACTGGTTGGTCGGCCAGGAATTCTGCCGCTGCTCTACCCATGACTGACGTCCGGGTGACATATTTGAGATTGAATTCTGATAACAAAAGCAGCCAACGGGCTAGCCTTCCTGTTAATGCCGGCTTTTCAAACAGGTACTTCAACGGGTCCATCCGGGAGATGATATTCAACGTGAAAGACAGCATGTAGTGCCTTAGTTTTTGGGAAGCCCAAACCAAGGCCCAGCATGTCTTTTTCAGTGGTGTGTATCGTATCTCTGACCCCGTCATCTTTTTGCTCAAGTAGTTGACAGCCTTTTCAATTCTAGTTTCACCTTCTTGCGTCAACATACATCCCATAGCTGAATCAGTCACTGATAAATAGAGGATCAGTGGTCTATCAGGTTCGAGAGGAGCTAGAACAGGAGAATTTTGCAGGTACTGTCGTACGGCATCAAAGGCGTCTTGACATTTCTGATCTCATTCAAACTCGACTCCTTTCTTTAGTAGACGAAAGAGCGGCTCGCAGGTAGTTATTAGTTTTGCGATGAATCAACTGATGAACTGTATTTTACCCAGAAAGCCTTTGACTTCTCACTCAGTCTTTGGAGGAGGCATTTCCAGAATTGTTTTAATCTTTGAAGGGTTCACTTCGATACCCCGTTAAGTGATCATGAATCCAAGTATCTTTCCGGCAGTAACCTCGAAGGCACACTTCTGTGGGTTGAGTCGCATCTTGTACTTCCGAATTCTTTCAAAGAATTTTCGCAGTGCTATGATGTGGCCATCTCGATCTTTGGACTTAACTATCATATCATCCACGTACACTTCGACCTCCTTATGTATCATGTAATGTAGTAAAGTAGTGGCAGTCCTCTGATAGGTTGCCCCTGTATTTTTCAGACCAAACGGCATCACACGATAACAATAGGTGCCCCGAGGTGTAGTGAACGTTGTCTTCTCTCTGTCCCCGGGGTCCATCAGAATCTGGTTATACACGAAGAGGCCATCCATGAATGATAACAAGGCATGCCCCGCTGTACTGTCTACCAAGACATCGATGTGCGGCAAAGAAAAATCGTCTTTCGGGCTAACCTTGTTGAGATCTCAGAAATCTACGTAGACTCGGATACGTCTATCTTTCTTCAGTATTAGGATAATATTAGCCACCCACTTTGGATACTCGGTTACCATCAGGAATTTGGCGTTGATATGTTTGGCAACTTCTTCTTTGATCTTCAAAGCCTATTATGGCCGGATCCGTCCCAACTTTTGTTTGACCTGTTTGGCATCAGAGTATAAGGAGATATAGTGTTGGGCAATGTCGGGATCAATTTTGGGTATATCCCCGTAAGACCATGTAAATACATCTTTGAATTCTTTTAATAAAGTTATTAATTGTTTGCGTTCAACTAAGGATAAAGAAGAACCAATTTATACCTTTTGTGGGTTAGTTTCATTACCCAAATTTATTGATAACGTTTCTTCAATTATAGGTTGGGCACGCATTTCTTCTTCTCTATTTATTAAAAGTTTTATTTCTTTGGGAATATTCTCGTCGAATTCAAAATCGTCGGAAAGCGTATGAAATAAATTAAGCAAAGCAGAGTAGCAGAAAATTTCATTCATTTCATTGAATGAAGAGGGAATTACAAACTCAAAAGCATAAACAAGGGGAGGTGCACAAACAGACGTGCCCTCAACCACAGACTCGGACTTGAACTTGGACTCAGAATAGACAATATGTACATCACAATACTCTAAAGTCCAATTCTTCACTTCCTTTTCAGTCGCATCGACGATGAGCTGGGTGCAGTCGGCTGGTGCGCTGAAGCCCATCATGAAACAGTCTAGGTCGTTTACATGCAGCTGTGCCATCTTTTCATTGAATAACACTCCCATGTCGATTCCATCAAGCTTGTCTGCCCAATCTTCCTCTTGGATCTTCATTTCTTCCTTTTCCCCTCTCACTGTTTCATCCTCTTCTGTGTCAGATAGTTGATGGCCAAAGAAGATCTCTAGCCCAGGCAACTTTTGGTCAGTTTCTTCATCGATCCATGGTTCTGAAAAGCCACAGTACGGGAAGTTTTCTTCTTCTTTGACAAAATACCCGTTGAGTGTTCCTGAATAGTTAGCCTTTCGTCCCGTTTTAGGCCCTTCCAAATCTTCTCCCATCAGTTTGTATCCAAGACTAAAATGGTGAGAAGCCGATAATACCTGGACAGGTTCGAAAATTCCTTGCTGCTTACGTCCTAGTTTTATTCCCGGGAAGTAGGACATTTGCCTCATCATTGTAATTACTCTTGGGTTGATTTACATCTCTTCTTCATTCAATAGCATCTGGACAGCCTGTGCTTCATCAAATCGGAAGCCACTTAGCGACACATCTCCTTCGCCATGATGAACTTCTAAGAGAGTCGAGCCTTCTCCTCTTGGGGGTTGGATGTTGTCTTCTCCATAGATAGTTAGAACTGCCCCATTCATTATTAGTTAAAGCTTTTGGTGAAGAGTCGAGGGTACTGCTTAGATGTTCGAGTCATGTAGTCATGGCCTGCCTAACAACATGTTGAAAGAGACTGGTACGTCCAGTACGTGGAACTCAACTGATGTCTCCAAAGGACATACTGATAATACGAATGATATTAAACCCAGCATGTCTCTCCTCGTGTTGTCGTAGGCCCGGACCCCTTGATTACTAGGCATGAAATGTTCTTGCTTTAGCCCCAAGCAAACTGTTGTTTTAAGTGGACAAACATTTAATGCGGACCCATTATCAATGAGAGTCACCTGGACCCACTTTTCCAGGCATTTAACGGTTATGTGCAGGGGTTTGTTATGATTCTTTCCTTCTGCTGGCAAATCCTTATCAGAAAATGAGATGATTTTTGGTTCTACAGCTGGAAGAATGAGTCCAACAAGTTGCTTCTGGGTCGCGTCTATCGAAACACTGGATTTGTTCAAGACCTTCAGCACAGCTCGTTTATGTTTGTGCAAGGCCATCAATAAACCCCAAATGCTGACATTAGCCTGCGTCTTTTTAAGCTGCTTCAGCACAGCGTCATCCTCTTCTTCTTGTTCCTTCTCTTTCCCTTTCCCACTTGACTGTCCTTTCGCCAACTGAGTCGGCTTGAAATGTTATCCACTCCTAGTTAGATGTTCCACGCCATCCTCGGGATTCCACAGTCCTGGTATTGTACCTTTGGCCTGTCTTACTTCGTCTATGCACAGAGGGCTTTCAAATGCCCACAGATCATCCACTTCGCCGACCACTGCTCTTCCTCTTCTTTCCTCATCATCCTCAATAGCCCACGTATTTTCAACTTCTTCCCAGATGTCTTCCCCGATGTAATCCACGTGTTGTTCTCGAGCAGCCCAAAAATCGGTCCACTCAGCCCCATCTGATTTTAGCACGACCCTTACTAGCCAATAGGATTGCATCTCGTCGACGTATATCTCCTCCTCAAAAAGTTGGGGAAGAGTAATGCCATCAAACACGTGGCCAAACCCATAAGTTCGTGCCGAATAATCCAGGGGCCAATCGTCTTCCTCACTATGTTCCTCCTCTTCTTGATGGTAGGCTTTGATTACCGTTCGATACCATCTCCAGGTATTATCGTTTCATTCCTCCATCTTGTCCCGGCCACTTCTAGCCATAATAAATCAGCATGCTGTCTAATCATCAGTTGCTGAAACATGAGGGCGGGATAGATATGCTAAATAGATATATCGGCTTGGATCTTTTGATTGCCCCAGAGACATGTAATTTACCCTAGCCTATTTGGCGTGGTTTGGCAGAGGGTTAGTCGTGACATTCAGCTTTGGAGTAGCAGATGGTGGAGGGATTACCTTGTTGTCAATGAGATTCTGGATCTCATGACACAGTCTCATACACTTATCAGTCAAATGCCTGTGACCATAGTGGAAGGCGCATTACTGAGAAGCATTAAACCGCAGCGGTAGGGGATTAGGTACAAGCATGGGGTCCAATGGTTTGATAAGCCCTTTCTCGACAAGTCGATTCAGAGCTGTGGATAGTGAAATGTTGAGGGGAGTAAAGACCCTCCTTGACCTTTGTTGTTGTTGGCCATTGTTCGACTGTTGGGTATTGTTGGATTGTTGAGCAGAGGATGAAGGGTTCAGAAGATTCACCTCGTTCGGGCGGGACACGAAGTTGGTGGCAGCAGGTTGGTTTTGGTTGGTTGCGGGGAATGTCCTTCTTGGTTTTTGGATAGGCTCGGCTTTTTTGATATCCCCATATTGTATGGCATCTTCAATTTATACCCTAGCATCAAACAGCTGTTCAAAGGTAGAAAGTGGCTGTGTGATAAGGTAACGCTTCAGTGGGGACTATAGATTCTTAACCACGATCCTCACCTGTTCTTTCTCAGCGGTTTGTCATCTTGGCGGCTTTGCCCCTCCACCGGGTCAGGAAATCAACAAACGATTCCCAATTCTCTTGGCGAGTTGTTTTTAGCTCTCGGGTGGTTACAACGAGTTGTACATTGTAGCTATACTAACTGATGAATGCAGTGGCTATATCTTCTCAAGTTCTAGTTTTGGCCACCTCCAAATAGAGGAACCACCTTTGTGCTGCCTCATAAAGTGATCGGTGGAACAATTGGGCCTTGAGCTGATCGTCAATTCCCATGGGGGACAGCATTTCAACATACATTCTCAAATGAATACGGGGATCTTCGGTGCAGTCAAACTTCTCTATCTTTGGCATTTTAAACTTTTTAGGTAATTTTACATCTGCGAATAGGCACAAGCCACCTACATCCAGCATGCATTCTTCTACACCTTTGGCCTTTCTCAACACCTTCTCCATTCGATCGATCTTTTCCGCCAGAGCAGATTCCCTAGACTGAGCAGTAATTTCTTCCTCTACCACCATCGCCCGGATCTGCGCCTGACATTGGTTCAGAGCTTAGGTCTGCTGCTCCACAGCTCTTTGTATCCCAGTAATAGCTCTCATCAGAGCTGTCAAGTTAACTTTATTTTTTGCCATTTTTGATGACTCAGCTGGCTGCTTAGATACTCTATAAAGTTTACCTAACCCTGATCTCGCCCAGACACGTGTTGACTGTACTCTTCCCAGCTCAATGGTCTAGTCCTGAAGAAAATCTAGATCCCAAAAGCAGAATGACCAATATCAGATACTTTCTGGACAAAATTCTGATGATCGATAGCAAACATCCCAGATACCCAAAACAGAAAATCATAAGCAGATAATCACAGAAGCTGAAACAATGCCCCTGCCAGGCTCATACTGGTAGCACAACAATAGGATGACCCAAAAACTAGAATGATTGCTAAGAAGGGGATTAACTAATTTCTAGAGGGAAGGTTTATTTAAACGGAGAAACGGGCAACATTTCGACAAGAAAACAATTCTAACCTTCAAGCGACCGGTTCGATTAAGGATTCTAGCGAGTAGCACTCCGGTAGGATAGTAAGACTAGCTCACACGGGTATAACAAAGGTTGGAAGAAGGCGAATCTAAAACAACAATGGGGGAGAAACTAACAACCCGGGAAGAACCCGGAAGAGAGAGAAACTATCCTAGAGGCTTCAAAGCAAAGCACAGGCACGATCCCAAGAAAAATGCTATGGCATGAACAGATCATGGTGAAAAATAAAGCCCGGGTGAGAACTCGAAGGGAAAACTAACCTAAGCAAAGGATAATAGAAAACCCGAGATGAACCCGGAAAAGGAACTAGCCTAAGTCCAAACAAATAACCCTAACAATACGCAATCAAAACATACAATTAAGAAAACACATAATCCTACTAAGGTTAGTAGCACCTAATGGGGGGTTCTAAGCTACTATATACAAAAGGCCAATTTTTATCAATTGAACAAGGTACCTTCTGAATAGAGTCGGGTATATACCTCATATGTCTGGAGTGGTGCAGGATATGGTCAAACAGTACGCCCGAACTCTTTTATTGCACCTACGATAGCGTGCAATCAGTAAGGGTTGCTCGTCTTCCCAGCAATCCCCGAAACGGATAAACGTTCAGGGCATCAAGTCGACCAGGCAGGGGGTCGAAAAAAAATGCACATGCATGCGATTATGCAAATGGAAAATACATATTAAGAACCAATGATGTTTTCAAGTCTATCTCTCTTATTTAATTTTATAAACCAGTCCCCAGCGGAATCGCTAGAAAATATTGTGGCGCTGAAATTTTAGAATTTCTGAAAAATGATAAAAAATATGAAAATTCAAAGATGTTTGAAAAATATTTTAACTACTTGAAAGCCAAATTTTAAAAATATTTTTTTATTGAAAATAGAGTCACCACTTAATTTTTGAGAAAAACTAAGAAAAACAAAAAATAGCCACTGATCTTTAAAACCTTTAACCAGTGAAAAAGAGTTCGGGGGCTAAGATACGAACCGGAGAAGGTGTTAGGCACCCCGTTCGCCCAACCGTAAGGTTGGCATCTACTCATTATCATTGGTTCTTTAATATAATTTCTCAAATGCATGCAAATAAAAAAAGTGGAGACAAAGGGAGAACATCCAAAATCAAATAATGAAAATACATAACATATGTATATAGAACCCCAAACAAAGTGAATAAGAAAGGAAAATTCTAAGTCTTACGACATGCAATTTCTAACTAAAGGATACATGGAACACACCTGCATGCAATTTTACCAAAATAACCTAAGCTATCATGATTTAAATAAAATAAAAAAAAACATGCTAGAAATTATTAAAACTACCTAAACATGAATTGCTATAAAATAAGCTAAACTATTCTAAGCATGATTTCAAAGAAAGTGACTAAAACATATATGTTATCAAAATAAACTAAGTTAGCTTTAACATGGTGAATTGATAAAGAAATAAAAAATGTAAAACAAAGATGCATAAAAATCCTATAAGAAGGAAAGTTTTCAAAAGAAATTTATACTAAAAATAAAAAGGTTGGGAGATGCTATTAATAAAAAAACATCTAACTATTTACATTTTATATTTTAAAAGAGATAAAAGGAAATGAAAAGAAAAGAGAACAAAAGAGAAGGAAGTTACACTTTTCAAAATATAGCTTAAGAACCCATTTTTTATGATTTTTAATAAAGAGAAAGAGAAAGAAAAATAAATACTAAAATTCTCATTTTTAAAAATCCGCATCACAGTGCCCAACGCCCCCGGGAACCAACCCCGCATGCATATCTAAATCCAAACATGTATAAAAACACATATGAACATGCTGAAACAAAAACGGTAAACACACGTCGAATAACACCAAAAAAGAAAACGGGTTAGAGTCTCACAACTCTCCGCCTTAAAGGAATTTCGCCCCTGAAATTCAGCACAAGGTCAAAAGAAACAAACCGTCGATCGCAATCAACATAAGCATAAGAGATGGTTAGCCATACCATTCCTAAAATATAGTCAAACAAGGTCAGGCATCCTAAACAACGACCAACTATCTCAAAGACATAGGATCTACAACTCACCCCAACCTCACAACCGTTGTCTCAACACAGCACACCACGGACAGAGTCCATCACTAACTCCCAAACTGGCCCAAAAGGTGCACATTCAGAAAGTACCTCTATGCACTAGAGAAACATTTGTATCATCCAGTAGAACAGGTGCCCTAGAAGAACTAGGAGCTATAAGTGCATACGCTCGGCCCTGCGTCATTCTGGCCTGTCCGTCATAACCCGGCACTGTTGGCTGTCGCACCAACTATACTGAAGCACCCCCACCTACAATTCAGAAAGTCTAAACTACAGGATGCTGCTATCGATCCTGCACAAATGAACCCTCTGGTGTGCCTACAGTACTCGGTGCACTCTCTCTCTGGGGACAGGTCCTGCAAATATGTCCTATCTGACCACATCCAAAACAAATCGGCGGCCCACTTCCCTGTGACTAATCCGGTATGGGACTCTAGGACTGCCTCAACAGTGGATCCTGGTATTGCCTCGGCTGAGGGCAATCTGATACATGCTGCCCCGACTGTCCACACCGATAATATCTAACCTCCCTCTGCTCTAACCTCCCCGACGAAGTCACCGATGGTGCTGGTGCAGAGAACTGCTGTGGTAATTCGGATGGATGAAAACTGTTAGATCTAGGCAACCCAAGAGGGGGGGCGAATTGGGTCTTAAAAAAAGTAATTTAAAAAACATTTTCAGAAATTTTTTAATATTGCAATAAAGCAAGATATGCAATTATATAATCAATGCAAATATTAAAAGATGAGGGATAGAGAAATAG
>JAUMHN010000015.1:3263182-3276078 GCA_032360265.1 Heliamphora ciliata
TAAGTATTTTATTCTGTGTCTATCTTCTGTTCATACAAAAATGGCCACTGATAATGTGTGTTTTGGAATAACGGTCACAGCCACTGCTCCTGCTAATGCACTTGTTGTACTTATGGTTGTTACTATTGTACTCATGAATCATAGGGAGAAGCCGAAAAAACTCTATTAGTCCTAGGCATCCCAAGAGGGGGTGAATTGGGTTTTAAAATAATAATAATAATTTTAGAAACCTGTTGGAAAATCTTTTAATTTCACAACACAAATATAGCAGAGAATTAACAAACAGTGAAATTAAAGAGATAAGTGAGAGAAAGTAGAACCAAACACTATGTTTATAGTGGTTCGGTTTCTTCTTAGCCTACGTCCACTCCTCAAGACTTTTCTTGAGAATTTGCACTATAACCAAATGCTTCACAGGCGCATTCAAAAGCCTTTACAGCCTGAAGAAATTTCAACAAACACTCTATGTTTTTCTAAACTCTCTTTAGCTCTTCTTTAAGAAGTTAGCTCACTCTCTTAAAGAATTACAAGGATGACTCACCCTTTACACAAATGAGAATGAATTGGAGATTTACAAACAATCACTTCTTACAATGATTTGATAGTAAATGATCAAGGAAGTGAGAGTATTTGGCTGGATGAGTAAATGTAGCAGTAAATACTCTAAGAGAAGAAGAATGGCTTTCAATGCACTTATTAGAACAATAATCCAGAAGTTCGAAGTTTTGAAACTTACTCCTTATATATCCCACTGAAGTAAATGACCGTTGGTGGTTGGGGGAGGCAATAAATGTTCTGAAAATGTTATCGTTCGAAGCAGCAACCTTTTTGAAATTCGTCGCAAGTATTGACACAAAACTCTTTGGTGTCAACACAAACTGGTCGTGGCCTTGGTTCTTAGTCAAAAGTGTCGACTCACTGCATTGTTGGTATCGATCTAATTTCTGCATTTTTCTCACCCACACTATGGTGTCGACTCATCGTACATTTGGTGTCGGCCCTTTCATTACTTCGCTTGTTCAACTAGGACCTTGGTGTCGACTCATATCAGAGTTGGTGTCGACTCAAGGCTTCATGGCCTTCTTGTGGTGTTGACTCATATCTTCGATGGTGTCGACTCAGATGAGAGACTTTAACTACTGAAAATTAGGTGTCGACACTGATCGTCTTTGGTGTTGACTCAGCCAATCAACTTTGGCTACTGAAAAAACGGTGTCGATACTGATCACTTTGGTGTCGACCCAAGCAATCCGACTTTGGCTACTAGAATTTCGGTGTTAACACATGTTTTCTTTGGTGTCGACTCAAACTATTTGTTTTCGGAAGGTGCCTTTGTGTCGACTCATTTGCTCATTGGTATCGACACAAATGGGTTAGTGTCCGGGGGGTGACTTGAAGTCTTAGTGTCGACTCATTACTTCGCTGGTGTCAACACACTTCAAGTTTCCCAGATGATGTCTAGGCGTCGACTCATTTCATCACTAGTGTTGACACTAGAACTCGAAGTCTAAAGGATCACTTAGTGTTGACTTATGTGCGTGTTGGTGTCGACACAAGTTGATTCCCGTCAAGATGTTAAAGTGTTTACTCATGCGTGCATTAGTGTCGACTCATCCGAGATCCTGGTTCAATACTGAAGGTATCGACACAATAGATCATTGGTGTTGACGCACTTGAGTTTCTAAAACGTCTCAAGCAAAGCTATTAAAGGTGTCGACCCTAAACTTTAATAGTATCGACACACTTGAATTTGTCAAGTGTGTTTTGCTTGTAGGTGTCGACCCAAAAGCCAATTGGTATCGACACAAAACGTTATGTTCTAGAGCACTAAGTGTTAACCCATTTAGCACATTGTGTCAGCACAAATGGCATAAGGTGTTGACTCATTTGGCATGTAATGTTGACACTACATTTTGAAAATTAAATATAATCTTTTTAAATTATTTAATTAGAAAACATGAATTAATAAAATCATCAAAATCTATTTAAAATGCCTTTGGGTTAACAATCTCCTCTTTTTTTTTTATGATGACGACATTTTCTAAAAAACGTTTGAAAGATTTTTTTTTTTTCACAAGAATTCTCCTATTATCTTTATGTTTTTAACAAAATATTTAACACATCAATATGGCATTCAATCAACATATGATTCTCACAAGTTTGGCATATTCAATTTATCAACAGTTGAATTTAAATGACTTCAACTCCGTACATGTTGACAAAAAACACAACAGTATGGCATTCAACAATTCATGAAAATCAACAGTATTTGGAAAATTAACATTAACAATGATGGAAAAACTGAGATTTGCTATTCATATCATAACATATTAAACCATACAACAGTTAAGTGTTTTCAAAACCAACCATTCATCAACTAACATTCACAACCATTCACAAGCAAAAAAAATTTTCAAATATAAACTTAACAGAAATGTATGTTTTAACAACCATTACAACTTCTCCTACACAAAAACTTCAACTGTTTTCTTCTTCTCTTTCTTTTCCTTCTCTTTTCTTCTCTTCTCCCCTTTTGTCATCTCCAAAAGAGGGGGCTTCAAAGATCATCAAATTGCTTCTTCTTTTGCTTCTTGTCTTCTGCGGCTTTCTTTCTCTTAGCTGCTCTTCTTTTTTTGTTATCAGTGACATAAGTTTTCTCTTGTGCTTTTAGGGCTGTAAAAGTGGATGCATGTGCCAAGTCAGCTTCTCTCTTGAAGCATTCTTCTTTTTTAGCTTTGGTCTCCTTGGACTTGAATTGCTTAGGCCAGGCTTCTTTAATTCAGTTAAGGTGCTCGTCCACCTTTCTGCAATTTTCTTGAACAGCAATGACGACCCCTTCGTCATATTATTTTCTCACTTGTTGTAGGATTCTTGTGTTGGCATAGACAATCTTGTTAATGCTTGTGGACATTTTTTGACTAAGATCCTGATTAGCGTCACAAGCGTACCTCACCTCTTTTCCTAGACTCATTATATTACTGCTGAATTTAACTAAACCCTCAACAATAGTGTCAACTCGAGTGCTCATGTCATAGATATCAACCTCAACCTTTTGGTGAAGGGAAGCCAAAGAGGTGAAAAGAGAGGAATGCATATTTTGGATAAGAGTGGTGAGGGCATCAAGCTACTAGGAGGATGGAGTAAAGAACTGAGTGGATGGGGATGCAACATGAGGGGGAGGAGGAGGTGGATCAGAGGAGGATGGTTCAAATCTAGGAAAAGGGGGAGATCTGGAAGAGGATGGATCACATGGAACAGGGGAGATAGGTGATCTAGGAGGAGGTGGTGGAAGTGGATTCCTGCTGGTGGAAGGAGTGGTAGAGGAGGGAGAAGCAAAGCGTTCCTTCTTGGTCTAAACACCATCTATTTGGATGATGTGCATATGTTTAAGAGAGGTTTTGTCATAGAGGGCATGCTTGGAGAACGAAATTCCTTTCTCCCTATAAAGATCAATCCCAAAGTGTCTAAACACCCTGGTGAGGTACATTACACGAGGGAGAGAGATGTTGGACTTGGTGTAGGATTGGAGCATATTAGAAACAAATAGAAAGCCGCGATCAAGTTTTTGGCCTTTTAATATGCACCATATGACAAACACATGAATGAAGGTTACGTCTCCATATTTTCCAGACTGGGGTAGGAAAATATGATTCACAAAGTGATGCAACAGTCGCATATCAGGTTTCAAAAGGTTGGCCTCTAGGTGTTTGGTAGAATCAACAGTCTCAACATCAAAGATTTTCTTGACAACATCATGAAACGAAAAGAAGTCCAGGGTTCCCTTCTTTTGGTGACAGGGAACTTTAAGCTCCCTATCAGGGACACCGAGTATAGTGTTCAAGGTCTTATAATCGAAAAATGATTTCCTTGTTATTCACCCAAGTGGTGATTTTCTTGTCAGTAAGGGGGTCGGTTGGTTTTATGTGGGAGTAAAAAAGCTTTATAAGGGAGGGATAGTGAGGGTCTCGAATCTTAAGGAGATTCATCCACCCAAGGGTGTTAAACCACTCAGAGAAGCACATACCAATCGAATCAAAGAAATTGAAGTCAATAGAATGACAAGGGATTACCTTTTGGTTTGCAAATGAGAGGAGGTACAAGTTTTTGATTCGAGTCCACTAGAATTTCAAAGAGGTGTAGACACCCATCTCCGTCATAGGCACTGCTTCCATCTTCTTCTTCTTCTTGTTTGACTTCGAACTAGACCCTTCGTCAACATTTTTTGCTTGCTTTCTTTCCCCATTGTTCTTGGTGGCAATAGGGTTATCAACCCTAGGTTTGAGTCGCAGAGAGGAACGACGAGGGAGAGAGAGAGTTGAAGGGACAATTTGAGAAACTGAATGGTTTTGAGTGTGAATGTGAAAAGGGGGAAATTCGCTTATATATACATTAAGAAATGTGTTGACACTTTTCATGTAGGTGCCGACACTTTTCACACGACACGTGGTGTTTAAAAACAAATTTTGTGTCGATATTGTTTCAGCGAGGGGTCGACACTTTAGGCTTGATGCGTCGACACTTTTCAAAAGTGAGTCGACATCCTTTTAACAGAGAGCAGAAAAACGTATTGTATCGACACTATATAGCAGCGGGCCAACACTTTTCTCAAAATGTGTCAATACTATATAGTGTTCGTGTCAATACTTTTCACGTATGTGTCGACACTTTTTAACATTGTGTCGATGCCTTTCACACAGCAATTCAAAGTATGAAAAGCATTTAACAGTCATGGTTAGTATGACATATAAACATCAATCTGGAGCACATAATATACGAAGTTCTCTTCTTATATAACAAAATCTCTCTTCATTTAGAGGCTTGGTGAATATATCAGTAAGTTGGTGATCTGTGCCTACAAATTTAAGTTCTATATTCCCTTTTTTAACATAATCTCTTATAAAATGATGTTTGATTTCTATATGTTTTGTTTTAGAGTGTTAAATAAGGTTCTTGGATATATTTATGGCACTAGTGTTGTCACACTTAATGGAAATGTGATCTAAGCATACACCATAGTTGTGATAACACATCCTACATCAGTAAGAGATAGAAAATAAGTCTGGTATATAAAAAAACTTGTGAACTACTACTAGTAACTTGGGCTCAAGCATTTTGGACCATGTTGTTAGGCTCTTTATTCTAGTTATTGGGCCAGTGATCCATTTGGGTTGTTACAAATGGTATTAAAGCTAAGCCTGGTCCCGTGGTGGGCTCCATGGCGATGTGAATAGATGAGTGGAGGCTCCAAAAAGTGATAGAAGTTCTACGACTGTATACCTTATGCATGCTAATGGGCTACTCTGTGTCTACGGTGGGGGATATAAAATAAGTTTGGTATATAAAAAACTTGTGGACTACTACTAATAATTTGGGCTTAAGCATTTTGGGTCGTGTTGTTAGGCTCTTTATTCAAGTTATTTGGCTAATGATCCACTTAGGTTGTTACAATAGTCTTTTAGTTGTTGTTTTATCCAAAGAACTTGCACACAACAACTGCCAGCTGTAATGTACTCATCCTTAGCTATAGATAAGGCTACTGAGTTCTATTTCTTACTAAACCATGATACGAGTGAGTGTTCTAAGAATTGGCATGTTCTACTAGTACTCTTCCTATTAATTTTGTAACCGAAAAAGTATGTATCAGAATAGTCAAATAATTCAAAAGATATTCCTTTATGATAGAATAATTCTAAGTTTTGTGTACCTAAGAGGTATCTAAAAATGCGCTTAACAGCAATCACATGAGATTCCTTTGGACTAGCTTGAAATTTAGCACACATGCATACACTGAACATTATATTAGGTCTACTAGCAGTTAAGTAAAGCAGAAAACCAATCATACCTCGATATCACTTTTATTCTACTGCCTTACCATTCTCATCTTTGTCTAGTTTTGTTGAAGGGCATATGAGAGTTCCCATAGATTTTGCATTGAGCATGTCAAAACTCTTCAAAAAGCCTTTGGTATACATGGACTGATTTATGAAGATTCCTTCTTGGGTTTATTTAATTTGACGTTCAAGGAAATAATTGAGCACACCATCATGCTCATTTCAAATTCTCCTTACATACACTTAACAAAGTTTTTGTAGAGAATATCATTAGTTGAGCTAAAAATAATGTCATCTACATAAATTTATATAACTAGCATATCTTTTTCCTTAGACTTGATAAAAAGAGTTGTATCAACTTTGCCTATTTAAAACTCATTTTCAATCAAGAATTTGTTAAACTTTTCATACCAAGCTCTTGGTGATTGCTTCAAACTATAAAGAGCCTTAGTGAATTTGAAAACATAATTTGGAAAGTCTGGGTTTTCAAACTCAAGGGGCTGTTTTACAGAGACTTTCTTAGAAATAAAACCATTTAGAAAGGTACTTTTGACATCTATTTGATAAAGTTTGAAAATTTTAAAGTATGCAAAAATAAGTAGCATCCTAATGTCTTCAAGTCTAGTCATATGGGCAAAAGTTTCATCAAAATTAATGCATTCTTCTTGATTATAATCTTGTGCTACCAATTGAGCTTTGTTCCTAAGGACTACTCCATTCTCATTCATTTTGTTTCTAAAAACCTATTTTGTGCCATTAATGGAGTGATCCTTAGGTCTCGGGCCTATAGTCTAAACTTTGTTTCTTTCAAATTGGTTTAACTTCTCTTGCATGGACAATATCCAAAAATTATCAGTTTTAGTTTTCTCAAAATATTTTGGTTTAATCTGGAAAAGAAATGCTAAATTACCATAAACATTATGTAGACATGATCTAGTCTTTATACCTTGAATTGGGTCACCAATGATCAAATCTTTTGAATAACCATGAGCATACCTCTATTCTTTGGAAAGATCAGAATCTCTCTGGTTTGAGGTACCTACAGCCTGTTGTTCTGCAATTTATTGCACATTTGTGACTTTCTCTTGATTTGTCTCTTCTTGGTCCCTGATGAAGATATCCTCAAGACCTTTTTCTATGTCTACAATATTATCTTCATAAAATTCTTTGGAAGAACTGAGGTTTGCCTTATAAAAAATAACATGAATAGATTCTTCAACAACTAAGATCATTTTGTTGAAAACTCTATAGGCTTTACTACATATAGAATAACCTAAGAAAATACACTCAGATTTTACATCGAACTTGCCCAAAAGTTCTTTATTGTTGTTTAAAACAAAGCATTTGCATTCAAAAGCACGAAAATAACTAATGTTGGATTTTTTTCATTCCACAGCTCATATGGAGTTTTCTTAAGTGAAACTCGAATCATGGCTCGGTTCACAACGTAATAAGCTGTATTGACAGTCTCGACCCAAAAGTACCTTGGTAGGTTGTTTTCACATAGCATGGTTCTAACCATTTCTTCTAGAGTTCTATTCTTCTTCTCAATAATACCATTTTGTTGAGGAGTTCTAGAAGCAGAGAAGTTATGGTCTATCCACTTTCATCACAAAACTTTTCAAAATATTTATTTTTAAGTTTTCTACCATGATCACTTCTGATACTTGTGATTTGTAAAAAAATTCATTTTGAATCCTCCGAGACAGTTTTGAAAAAGCAGCAAAGATTTCATCCTTATGAGCTAGGAATAATATCTAAGTATATTCAAAGAAATCATCAATCACAACAAATGCATATCTCTTGCCTCCAAGGCTAAGAGTCTTGATTAGACCAAACAAATCCATGTGCAATAGTTGTAATGGCCTAAAAATTGAAATCACCATTTTTTATTGAAAAGAACTTCTCACTTGTTTGCCTTGTTAACATGCATCACATATTTTATCTTTTTTAAATTTGAGTTGAGGCAAACCAACCATCAACTCCTTTTTCAAAAATTTTAAAATTAAATTCATGTGAGCATGTCCAAACCTCCTATGCCATAGCCAACTGTTATCACTCAAGGCAGCCAAACATTTTGCGTCATTTTTTGACAGATCATTGAGGTTAAATGTATAAACATTTTCATGCCTATAAACTTCAAAAATAATTTTATTGTTAGCTTAATTTTTAACAATATACTTAGCATGATCAAAGACAACTTTGTAACTCCTGTCACAAAATTGATTTATGCTTAAAAGATTATATTTCAAACTATCAATAAGTAAAATATTTTCAATAGAAGGGGAAGGAGTTTTACTAATACTACAAACTCCTATGATTTTGCCCTTGCTATTGTCTTCAAATGTCACAAATCCACCATATTTGGGCATGAGAGAGGCAAACATTGACTTGTCACTTGTCATGTGTTTTGAACAGGCACTATCAAGGTATCACATTCATTCATTGAATGAGGACTTGAGACATGCCTACAAAGAAGATCAAGTTTTGACTTTTGGTACCTAAATTTTCTTTGATCCGTTGGAGTTAGTTCCATGTGGGTGTGTTCCTTTTGGAACCGAAACCCTTTTTGCAGTTAAAGCATGCATTTTTCTGTATGGACAGTGTGTGACAATGTGTTCATGTTCATAATAATGAAAGCAAGTAACATGAGAGTGATTTGATGATGCTTTAACAAAAATATTACTCAAAAGTTTTTATTTTCTCTTTTGTTGGTAGCCTATACCAGTTCTATCAAAAACATATTTTTGCATACCTAATAATTTATCTAAGTTAGCTTTTTCTTGAGTAAACTTATACACAATGTTAGCAAAATCTTCTACCTTGTCATTTTAAAGCTTTGTTTTAATGATTTAATTAGGTGATTTGATTGCGCAGAGAATGTTTTTCTTCTTTTAAAGATTCAATTTCAATTAATAAGGAAAGAACCATTTTCTTAAGAACAACATTTTAGCACCCATTTTTCTTAGTTCTTCATGCATATCTTCAAATGCAAGTTGTAGTTCTTCTAAAAAAAAGAATCATCAATGACCTCATTCTCTTCCTTGGCCATGAGGCATAGATTTGTAATTTTATTCTTTTTTTTCGTCTTTAAAGCTGTTATCATCGCTTTCACCCCAAGCAGTCAACATTACCTTCTTGAACCCCTTTTTGTAGTGCTTTTTGAGTTGGGGGCATTCGGCCTTCATGTCACCAACCTTTTTGCACTCAAAGTAGATGATTTCATCCTTTTTGTAGTTGGTGTCACCTTTAAATTTGCTAGTTTCACCTTTATACCCATATTTCTTGAAAAATTTTCTTCCTCCTTGTTCTTATTTCTAAAAAACCTCTTGAGCTTTCTTGTGATGAGAGCAAGGTCTTCATTTTCATTATTGGAGGATTCTTCATCAGATTCTTTCTCAGGGATAAAAGACTTGAAAGCAATTCCTTTCTTCTTTTTGTTGTGTTTTTCATCATCCATTTTGAGATTCATCTCATGAGTCTTTAGTGACCCAAGAAGCTTCTCCAATCTAAGAGTGGGGAGATCCTTAGCCTCTTGAATGGCTGTCACCTTGGCTTCCCAACCCTTACGCATGCACCTGAGAATCTTTCTCACCATTTCTGCATTAGTGTACACCTTACCAAGAGATTTTAGTTCACTAATGATATTAGTAAATCTTGTAAACATTTCAGATATAAATTCATCATGCTTCATTTTGAAAAGCTCATAGTTATGGACAAGCAAACTAATCTTAGATTTCTTGACTTGGTTGGTTTCCTCATGGGTAATCTCAAGTCTATCCCATATCTCATTGGTTATGCCACAGGTGGAGATCTTATTGAACTTATTAGGGTCAAGAGAGCAATATAGCACACTCATGGCATTTGCATTTTTTGTATCTCTCTAATGTTAGTCTTAGTCCACTCATTTTCACGCTTAGGGATGGTTACCCCTTCTACCATAGTGATAGGCCTTCTAAGGCCATTTATGATGACCCTCCATAGGTTATAGTCAGCAAGTTAGATGTAAATCCTCATTTTAGCTTTCCAATAATTATAATTTATTCCATTGAACAAGGGAGGTGTATTAGTGGACTGACCATCAGGTTGAATTGGTCCAGTACCGGTTGTCATGGATCCTCTTTGACTGTTAAGTCACTAAACAAGAATTCAATCTTTGATACCAATTGTTAGTCCTAGGCAACCCAAGATGGGTGAATTGGGTTTTAAAATAGTACTAACAATTTTAGAAATCTTTTGAAAAACCTTTTAATTTCACAACACAAATATGGCAGAGAATTAACAATAGTGAAATTAAAAAAATAAGAGAGAGAAAGTAAAATCAGACACCATGGTTCAGCTTCTTCTAAGCCTACGTTCACTCCTCAAAACTCTCATTGAGAATATGCACTATAACCGAATGCTTTATAAGTACATTAAAAAACTTTTACAGCATGAAAAAGTTTCTACAAACACTCTCTAATTTTTTTAAACTTTTTTCAATTTTTCTTTAAGAATTTAGCTCACTCTCTTAAAGGATTACAAGGGTGACTCACCCTTTATAACAAATGAGAATGAATCGGAGATTCACAAACAATCACTCCTTACAATGATTTGATAATAAATGATCAAGGAAGTGAGAATATTTGGCTGGAGGAGTAAATATAACAGTAAATGCTCTAAAAGAAGAATGATAGCTTTCAATGTACTCAATAAAACAATAATCCAAAAGTTTAAAACTCTAAAATTTACTCTTTATATAGCCCACTAAAGTAAATAACCGTTGGTGGTCAGGGGAGGCAATAAATGCTCTAAAAATATTATTGTTCGAAGCAGCGCCCTTTTTGAAATCTATCGCAGGTGTCGACAAAAAACTCTTTTAGTGTCCACACAAAATGGTCGTGGCCTTGGTTCTTGGTAAAATATGTCGACTTACTGCATTGTTGGTATCGACCTAATTTTTGTATTTTTCTCGCCCACACTATGGTGTGGACTCATCGTGCATTTGGTGTCGACCCTTTCATTACTTTAGTTTTTCAGCTAGGACCTTGGTGTGGACTCATATCAGAGTTGGTGCCGACTCAAGATTTCATGGTCTGCTCATGGTGTCAACTCATGTCTTTGATGGTGTCGACTCAGATAAAAGACTTTAGCCATTGAAAATTCGGTGTCGACCTGATCGTCTTTGGTGTTGACTCAGCCAATCAACTTTGGCTACTACAAAAATGGTGTCAACACTGATTACTTTGGTGTCAACCCAAATAGCCTGACTTTGGCTACTAGAATTTTGGTGTCAGTACTTGTCATCTTTGATGTCACTCAAACTGTTTGTTTCCAAAAGGTGCCTTTGTGTTGACTCATTTGCTCATTGGTGTCAACACAAATGGGTCAGTATCTGTGGGATGACTTGAAGTCTTGATGTCAACTAATTGCTTCATTGGTGTCGACACACTTCGAGTTTTTCAGATGGTGTCTAGGTGTGGACTCATTTTAGCTCTTGTGTCAACACTAAAACTCGGAGTCTAAAGGATTACTTGGTGTCGACTCATGTGCGTGTTGGTGTCAACACAAGTTGATTCCCGTCATGGTGCTGAAGTATCGATTCATGCGTGCATTGGTGTCGACTCATCCTGGATCCTTGTCCAATACTGGAGGTGTCGACACAATAGATCATTAGTGTCGACACACTTGAGTTCCTGAAATGTCTCAAGCAAAGCTGTTAAATGTGTCGACCCTAAACTTCAATGGTATCGACACACTTGAGTTTGTCAAGCGTGTTTTGCCTGTAGGTGTCGATCAAAAAGTCAATTGGTGTTGATACAAAACGTTTTGTTCAAGAACACTAAGTGTCAACCCATTTAGTGCAATGTGTGAGCACAAATGACATAAAGTATCAACTTATTTGGCATGCAGTGTCGACACTACTTTTTAGAAATTAAATATAATCTTTTTAAAATATTTAATTAGAAAATGTGAATTAATAAAATCATTAAAATCTATTTGAAATGTCATTAGGCTAATAAATTCAACAGTTTTGATTTTAAGAGATGGTAACAGAAGATGCTATTCTATCTCACGACTCTGAACCTAGAAGAATTTCTCCATGAAAAAGTGCCTACTCTGAAGAAGGACTAGACGGATCGACAAGTTGTCGCCGTTGTGGAAACATGGAAGCATGATGACATCCTTTGTCGGAATTACATCCTCAATGGGTTGGACAACATATTGTATAATGTATATAGTCCAATTTAGACAGCAAATGGCCTGCGGGAGTCCCTGGATAAGAAATACAAAACTAAAGATGCCAAAATGAAGAAATTTGTTGTTGGCAAATTTTTAGACTTCAAGATGATGGATTTCAAGACGGTTATCAGTCAAGTTCAAGATCTCTAGTTGATCTTGCATAAAATTTATGCAGAAGGCATAGCGATAAGTGAATCATTTCGAGTAATTGCAATTATTAAAAAATTACTGTCGCCTCAGAAAGATTTCAAAAATTATCTCAAACACAAACGCAAAGAAATGAGGCTTGAAGACTTGATTGTAAGATTGAGGATTGAAGAAGATAACAAAGTATCTGACAAAAGAATTGGAAACTCCTCCATGGAGTCCAACGCGAGCATGGTGGAACAAGGGCAAAAATTCAACAACAAGAAAATGAAGTTCTCTGCACATGGTTCCAAAGGCAACGACACAAAGAAGTTCAAAGATAAATGCTATGTGTGTGACAAGCAAGAACATTTGGCTAAAGACCACCACAAATGCAATAGTCAAGGGAACCCCGACCAAAAAAAATTGCCCAAGCCAATATATTAGAAGTGAAGAATCTGTCATGCGACGTGTCTAGGATCAGCCTTTTCGTAGTGGTGTCTAAAGTGAACTTAGTTACCAATCTGAGAGAATGGTGGGTAGATATCAGGGCTACTCGTCAACCTGTATTCTATTTGCTGAAATAAAGTTGTTTAAATTTTTTATATACTAAAAATATATTTTAGATTTCAATATCATAACAACTTCGTTTATTTTTATCTATTAGACGTTTCTTCTGTTACTTAGTTTAAAAATTTTAGTGCTTACAGTTTTAAA
>JAUMHN010000015.1:3281028-3358422 GCA_032360265.1 Heliamphora ciliata
TGTTCAAAATGGGTTAACACTTTCATTTTGAAAATAATAAATATTATCCAAATTAAAGATATTTATTTATAGGAAATGAAATATTAAAATCATCAAAATTAATTAAAGAAGCACTTGGGCTAACAAATACTAAGTGCACTCTCCTGTAGCTTTTGTGAATGCAGATAACAGAAACTCGTAGAAGTTGGTCCACCACTGTCGAATGTCTTTTAGGCTTGAGTTTGAAGCTAGATGACATCTTTTGATATTTTTGTAATATGTCTTGTAAGATATGATGTAATGATTTAATAGTTTTTTATTATGGGATGCAGTATCCCTCGAACTTATGTTTTGAAGTATATATGAATGGAAATTTCTTTTGGAAATCAATCTCTGCGTGAATGTTTTTATTTTTGACTACTCTTAGTCTTGTTAGTTTTTCGCAAGTCCACAAAGATGTTGTGGGATTTATGCCCCACCGTAGAGGTTGAGTACCTTGCGGTAGCGGGGTGTGACATTTCATAGGTATGATTTTGTTCTAACTTTGAGAGTCATTCCGGGTTTATATTTTTGACTGCTTGATATCAAAAAAATTTAATCTAGAGCCTATTTTTGGCACTCTTTTGTCCAGATTTTTTTAGCTGATTCATATACATTATCTAAGGATCTTGGTTTTTGGGTCCAAGACCCTAGACCACCGGGATCCTGGGACTCCAAAGCTCAAGACCCCTAGACCCCCAGGACCCCAGACTCCCGAGAACCCAGACCCTAGACCATCGGTAGATATTTTAGATTAGGGCTGTCAAGCGTAGTGTTTGGCTGAGAGTAGACGAAAATGGCTAACGTTGTCAATTTGAGGTTTATGTACGAGGGTAAATAAGTAATTTTATATTTAGTCCATGAGACTTGTTATCCCAAGATGATGTATCCCACCCCCCTCACGGGACTAATTATCCCAAAATTCACGAGATTGAGAGTCATCCAGGATAATTAGTCCCACCAATATTTAGTAAATAAACATGGGAATAAGAAATTCCTTGAACTAATAGTCCAGTCCAATGTTGTAATTCCACACTCCAAACATGACCAAAGCATAATGTTTTTATTTATCGAGATACTAACTTAATTTATATTAAGTAATCACCAATTTCATACCTAAGCAATTTAGGATTGTATTTCTTTAACACACCTCACGTGCAGTTAGTTTTAGTTGTTGCGTGTAGACTCTATTGTGATATATCATCGTGAAACATTTTTGTAGGTCTTTTTCATAGAGTGTGATTCTTTTTTCTTCTTTAAAATAAGTAAGATGAGTTTCACTCTCATAATATGTGAAAATTTTGTATCTAACTTAAAATCTTAAGCTTTTAAATTATGAGTTGGCAACATTTTATATGGTTGGGAATATTTGTTTATAGCCTTTTTAATTGGTTATTGATTTATAATCCAAAGCGAAATAGAAAACAAATTTGTTTGGAATAGTTTGCTTTTAATAGCATCAATGAATTGTAGATGATTTTTAACTAAATCGCGTATTCGTTTCCAGCCTTGGTTATAATATATAACTACATAGACAAATGTTTAGGCAACCTTTAAGTGAAAAAAATGAAGGATATAATGAGAGTGTTTGGCATTGCTAAAACTTGTGGTATATAGATTGTAACTTGTAATAGACGTTGCAATGTTTGTTAAACGTGTTAACTTATAGTTAAAATAGAAGAAAATTAGTTATAACTAAATCTCCAATTAGCGAAGAATGGAGTAGATAAGGACTTTCTGGTCAGGATTTAGGGTTGCATTTAGCACTACGAGTAATACTTGCATTGGCTTGAAAGCTAAAATGGTTTGGTAATTAGGGTTTATGATTGCGTGTCCAATTTGGAAGGAGCCCAATTGCGCCGTAGCAGTCGACCCCTCTTCAGCTTCTCACGCTCTGCTCATGGATTGAAACTCTACCCACTGTATTGATCTGCAAAGAGGACTTGTTCAGATAGGTATTATTTGCTTTAGCCGTTTTGTTTGCTCTATTTCATGGAAAAGAAAGCAAAAAATAGAACTAGTTCATCTACTAAGTATACTTTAAAAGAATTTCATACTACATTAGATCAAGATCGATTGGAATCGAAGAGTTTTAGTCATGGAAAATATGGGAAAAAAACTCTAATAGATGATTGGTCTTTTATGGCAGATTTTGAATCTAATTTTGACAAAGACAACCTATGTACTTGTGAAAGAATTTGTATTTGTGGTAATCTTAGCACCCTTGAAGCTCATGGAGTACTTGATGGTCAATCAAATTGCTTAGATTTGATCACGCCTCACTCAATCTCGAACGAGAATGAAAATGTAAAGGGAAGCTTTTCTTTAACTCCCAATATTAGGTGTGATCAGGTTGAGGGAGGGGGGACTCTTATATAAAAAAATTAATATTATTGGTTTAGATGTGAGTAATCTTTAGCCTGGTCTCATGAGGTTTATATAGGCCACTACCCTACCATCTCCGGATTAAAACAGTCGATTGATTCTACAATCCATTTAGAGAAGAGCTGAGTAACAATTAATAAAGAGTCGAGTATGGTGAATTGTTGGTCTAATATTGTGAAGAATAACTCTTATTTTAATAAGATTAATAGTAATCTTAGCATCTTTAATGTTGGGTTTGAAAATAACAAGCTAAAGGTCCCTCTTAAAGTTTCTAAAAAGATGGGTACTCTCAATGGGATAGTATTTTGGTGAGGTTTTTCATTGATAAGAAACTATCATTTCATAATGTTAAAAGTCGGGCAAAAAAGTTGTGGAAGAAAAATCTCAATGGTAGCATGACTCTTGATAATGATTTTTTTATTTTCAAGATAAAAAGTAAAGAAGTTATTGAAATCGTTATTGAGAAGGGTCCATACTACTTTGGTAGCTAGCTAATTATTGTCAAGAAATAGTCCCCGAGAATGCAATTATCTAAAGAATAGTTTCCAAGTGTGCCAATTTGAGAAGTTTTATAATGTGCCACTTGAATTTTAAACAAATGTTGGCTTAAGCCATGTGCAAGTGTTATTGAAACATTTTTGTACCTTGATAAATATACGAAATCCAAAGCAAGACTTAATTTTGCTAAAATGTGTGTTGAAGTTCAAGCAAACAAAAACATCCTAGATTCTTTCATATTAAATTTGGAGTATGGGTCTTCTTATGAAGTTTGCATAGAAGTGCCTTAGAAGCTCTTAAAGTGTGATAAGTGTATCATGGTTGGTCATTCTAATAATTCTTGCCCTAACAAGTCAAAGGTCATGAGTTCAATTTCATTATCCAAATAAGAATGGACAGTAAAAGAAGACAAAAGAATGGGCTCAAGTTAAGAGCCTAGTAAATGGGAATAAATAAAAAAGCAAAAAAGGTAATGGTATTTTTAATGCTTCTCTTGTTGGTAAAGCTCCTTCCTCCTCGAATCTATTTAATGTGCTTGAATTTTGTGTGCTAAAGGAGATGGACTTATGTAAGAAAGTGACAGATGAGAAAAATAATAATAATGTGCGCTCTCCAAATGCGAACATGCCGGGTTGTGTTGGTGGGGAGGACATGGACATTCCCTTGGTGGATATGGTTGCTAACTATAGCAATACGAATTTTGAGAAGTTAGTAGAGCATCAAGTAGATTCTTCTCTCAAAGTGGATGAGAAGTTAGCTACCTCTTCTGAAAGCATCTTTGAGTCTTTCATTCGTCGATCTACGCATTTGAAAATACCTCTAAAAACCTTTTCAGATGAAAACTTTGTTGGCCCTCCATCTTTAAATGACAAGAATAGGAAAAAAAACTCCTGAAGAGAATTAAGAATTTTAAACTTGCTAGAGGAAAATTAGTTATTCTTTTGAATAAACCTAAAAAATCATGCTTAAGTAAGAAGAATAGGTTTTAGCCAGGTTGTAGTTGCATTTTCTTAGCTTTCAATCTATGAGAATTTTTAGGCATGTTATGATTTTGGATTTTGATAGTTTGTTCTTCCATCATTTTGTTGGCCCTTGAAGTGTATATCGAGTTTCTTTGTATTTTTTTATTTTTTTGTTAATATAGACTTTTTGGAGGTGGGATATGGGGCTTTTTGTCCCAAACAAAATCCCGCTTATTTGGTGGACTTATAAGCCGAAAAGCGAATAAATTAGGAACTTTAAACCAGACCAAAGTAATATCCAAACAATATATATTTGTAATCTCTAACAGTAATATTATTCCCTTGGCCTTGGGCATCAAATACGGCAGAGCCGGTAGACTCGATCCTAATAGCTAAGCAAAATAATAGAAGCCACGAGTAAAGTTCTCCTAATACTCTCATAAGCCACATAAACAACCGCCTCACCACGAATGATTAATTACTAACTCAACTATACCTCCAATTTTAAGACGTGATTGGTCGATTTAGACATAAAATTAAATTATAAATTTTATAAAATTATATTTTTTTTATTTAAATTAAACAAGTAATAAAAAAATTATACATCTATTGAATAACTAGTCATATAAAATATAAAACATACAATACTTAAAAAAATATAATATTAACAATCGATTCATTATTAGTCCCATTGAACAACTTATCAAGTAAAATTACATTCTTCTCATTATTAATCCAATTTAGTCAAAATGGCCCTAAAATTCTCCTAGTACTCTTAAGAGCCACCTGGAGAAAATAATCAATGATGCTCATGAGTCTACATTTTGCTCAATGTAGATAGACTCGAGTTTCCGCGTGAGATTACTTTATCATAACACAAAAGTTAAAGCATTGGCAAGTAACTATACATTTTCTTCATTTTCATAAACCTCGAAATCTAAATTAGCTCTCTAGTGGAGCGGGAAGGGCCAAAGCTTGTAAATGGGCTTAGAAAACTTCATTAGAGAAGTGCAAAACAAGTCAGCCAAGCATAAATATAACCTTTCAATGACTCAAGCACATAGATTTTGTTTCATGTTCCTGGAGCAATTTCCTATTTTTGTCCAAACACAAAAGCACCTTCACGGATATCTTCCACAAACATCATTCACACCACCAATTCGATTTTTCTTTTTCTTTTTCTTTTTTCTAAAACAAAACTTCTACTGTAATTACACGTGACGTGAAATATGGGGCCTCCAGGGTACGGTAAAGAAAAATGTAATTGGAGTCAGATCGAGAGGAGGCAAGGCTACTGATGACAGTTTGTGAAATCGTGCTGCAATTAAAGAGCTTCCCGAGAGGTTTCTGTTGGGTTGGTGGTTTTGCCATTGTTGGCAGGCGGCAAACACCTTTTTGAGAAGAATGTTGCTATACTTTTTCTTCTCCCACCACCCTTCTCTGCAACCACAAGACAAACGAAATTTAATCACAGAAGGTGAACTAGCTCGGCCTTCCGACAGTTACAGATTTGCTAGTACATACCAGGAGAAGTTGATAAGCCAAGCTTGTCCAGAATATTTTTCTTTACCTGAATCAAAGCAAGATAAACATAAGCAATATATATATAACTCCATGCAACCGCATGTCCCCTGGTTTTTAGTCTAGCGTCTTAAAGAATTATGCAAGTTCATCCCATAGAAAACTCCCCAACTCAATATTGTTTTAGCTAGGACACATTACAATAATGTAATAATTATGAGAAATATGATTCATCTAGTTGATTAAGCACAAACTCTTTGTTTTAGTTGTTTAGTTGTAGTAATGCCCCCGATGCGTTGCACATGGAAATACCTCGAACATCATAAAACACATGTTGGATATGTTAGAATTATATCAAACCCTAGGCATGACGAAAGAGAGACGAAAGCAGAACGAAAGAAACAAAAACACAACACACGATTTACGTGGTTCACCCAATGAATGTTATGTCCATAGCTGCTGCAGAGTGAAAGTTTTCACTATGACGAAAAATAAGAGGTTACATCAGAGTTTTTCTAAGCTACAATATATATATAGCTAGAGTTGGATCCGTGACCGTGTGGCACAATGTACAAAACTTATCAGACTCCACAACTTAACGGGATACGCCACGTGACATATCTATTTCCTTTTTTTCCTCCAACAGAACGTCGAAGACAACATGGACACACATGTCCTACATCAGGGCATTTGGGTCATATTAGAATTTTTAAAGACGGTTTAGACATACCACTTGTAATTTTTATGTATTTATTATGGAAAATTTGTTGACTATTGAACTTAAATTTTTTTTGACATTTATCATGTAAATGTTTACAATTGATGAATTAGTGTTAATGACATTTAGATCATGGATCGAGTGGTTTTAAAGTGAATTAATGTTAATCTCTCGTGTAGCTTTGATGCTAGTGGATGTTATAAAGTGAATTAATGTTAATCTCTCGTGTAGCTTTGATGCTAGTGGATGTTATATTCATATACATAGTAAATGAAAATATATAAAAATATATATTTTCTGTGCATCCACTCCTTTCAGTCACACTTTTTGAAAATGGTTGGGCCTGATGTCCATATACGTGTTGTAACTTGTAAATATACCCATACCCCTATCGTATCTCAATATCTTGTTTAAATATAAAAAATTTTCTGCTCCAAATAACACACAACATGATTTGATTAGAAATGACAATAATTTGTGGAAATTTGAAGCCTTTCTGTTGAATAACTTTTAGGTTGATAGCATGCCATGAATCTGATCAGTTACATGCTACTTTTGGTACAGGGCAAAGCTGCCTTGTGATGGTAGTCACAAATGTTTCTGTTGTTATTTCAGACAGTTGAACTTTCATAAAATTCATTATACTCAAAACTTTATTTTGGTAAATTACACATTGATTAATGTACTTACCTTGAGGCAAACTGAGTCAAACACAGGTTTAATAAAGTTCAGTTGATTTTATACTCCAACTTTATATAACTGAGCTTAAAAACATGCCCAACCTTGGGTCCGGCTACATGAACAAAATGAGCCTGAAAGTGTCTAACAATTCATGTTCAAGCATAGCTTGGTTTGAAAATTATTAGGTAATTTAGATTTGCAGCCCAATGTTGATGGATAATGAATCACCTCTATGTGTGCTCAAGCCAACTACAAATTCGAGTGGAACCAGACAGCTCACCTACATATCTGGGCTGAGTTCAATCCTAAGAAGCGCACACACTTATACGGAGGAAGCGTGTTATCGTGTCACACACCCACACTCCTCGCACAGTCCTAAAACTGTGTTAGACACTATTTAAAGGTCTCTTAATTAAAATTTTAAATTCATAATATCGGAAACTTTCTTGAAACTTTGTGAACACTTTCGTAGCATTTCGCGGGCACTTCAACGACTCTTCTTGAACCCTTCAAATATGTTCTATGTGTTAAATCTCTTAATAGTAACAATATTTTGCATTATTCAAAATGCAACTTATGCTCGTTAAACATATTTTGAAACATTATAATTTAATTTAATTAATGATAAGTTGCATATTTCATTACCATCAAATAAATTATTCATATATATGACATAATATAAATATAGAAATATATAATTTTTAATGTGTTCTAAACGTGTTGTGTCCTGAATTTTTTGAAAATCAACGTGTTAGCGTATTCTTGTCGTATTTGTGCCGCATGTCCGTGTCCATGCTGCTTAGGCTCAATAAAACTTAGGCTGAGCTAGATAAAAATCTAAGATCTGAACAACTTGGAGCCAAACATTCTTTTTACACTATTTATTACCTATATAAAAATAAAGATGGGAAAAATCGAATTCAATTGTCAACTGTGTCTATCAAAAATAGGATTGACCACAGATTTGAGCCATAGCACGTGTTTATTGAATTAAGTTCAATCAACTCCAAACATAGGTAGTCTCTACTTGCCTTGCCCACACACTTAAGCTCTAACCAATTTACCATCTTATTCTACACATACATACATATGCAGACACACACACACACAGTTTTTCTATCTAGATGTAAATGTAGCCTCCTAGCGGCATGCAGGTGTTTCATTACCTCTTAAAATGAAAAGAGTGATATGGAAGTCAGTTCACTAACCTGCCAACGATTATCCACAAAGTCAGATAACTCACGCACTTTTTTTCTAAGTAAGGACTTTGGAACGGAGGGGAATTCCTGTTGCAAAGACTCTACCACCTTGTTAATACCGTGTGAGTTTGATTGAATGGCAGACACCTGAAAGAGAGTTCAGATTTGTAGCAGTCACAAAGTAGAACATACTCATAATTATGTCCAAATGAAAACCGCACATTTCTTCATTTGTACATATTTCAAACATTTTATAGTTACTACGTTAACAACAAAGTTTTTTAAGCATTATATATTACTTGTACGATGGCAATCCCCAAAGAACCATGAAGTCATTATCTACTGCAGAAAAAAAAAATTCTACATACAATCTGAGGTAAATGTGAGTCCAATATAGCT
Organism: Heliamphora ciliata; assembly: GCA_032360265.1. NCBI lineage: Eukaryota > Viridiplantae > Streptophyta > Magnoliopsida > Ericales > Sarraceniaceae > Heliamphora > Heliamphora ciliata. Next base: position 3,289,410 of record JAUMHN010000015.1, read on the forward strand.
GTCGTAGTTGCCACTGGAGTGGTGCAGTCCTTGCTATTTGATGTGCAAGCATCTTGATCCTCTTCCTGGGCATTATTATCAATTGATATATATATAGATGGATCACTAGGGAACACACACATACTCAGAGCTTGCAAACACATCTGTTCAAGTTTTGAAGAACCAGTGGGCTCTTCACTTGTTAACAATGAGGTTTTCTCATGCATTAGATTCAATATAATCAAGGGCTGGTTCTTCCGAAGAGCGTGCTCAGTCAAGTTGTGCAAATACTTCTGCTGTCGAAGCAATAGATACATCTCATCACTCTCAAACTCCTGCTTACAACCAGGTGAACTCGGGGCCTCCTCAACTAAGCAATCAGATCGTTTTCTATCAACTTGTACTCCCTGCATGCAGAATTTGACAAGTCATTGTTAGGTAGATTTATTGACTTTCAGGATTTTAACCATTTATGAAATATGATTAAAAGTTAGCACTCTAATGTGTATCATATGATTAAAAGTTAGCACTCTAATGTGTATCACATAACACATCCATTTCCTTTTATCCGAACAAGCCAACCCTGATGAGAAAATGAATAATGGTGGCAATGAATGCCTAACAGAACCTGCAGTTTATTATTGTCGGCGTACTTAAAAGATTTGGTTGAAAGGCAAAGGATCAGAATATGAATCTTATTATAGCAGAAGCGAATATTCCGCAACAATTTGGCTCCATGAGAGGAACCAATATCGTATCTATACAAGAATAACCATCGTAGGAGTCACTAAGCTAAGTAGCATCAAACTGCTAAAAAACTGGATAGCAGAACCCAAGACAAGTTATTTGATCTAAAAAGGAAGAAAGACAAGTTAATCTCTGAAATGGAGACCACTCATAAAAAGAGGGGAAAATGGGAAAAATCAACAACTTTGTACAAACAAGAAAACAAACACATATCTACAGTTGTTGAAGCCCACAAAATTGAAAAGTGTGGGCATCACACATGGCTACTGATGTAAAACATGATGCAACTTCATGTTGCTATTCGTCTTTAAAAAATGATTAACGCCAGTATGAATTCCTATATAGACATTTGTCAAATATACTGAACTACTACAAAAATGAATTGGCAATATAAATGCAGATTCATAACAGTAAGAGTACCTCATTTTCTGAGAGGTATCCATCAGGAACAAAGAAACCATCTTCACTATCATCTTCATCATCAGCTTTTGAATACCCTTCCTCTGCACTTCCCTCATCTTCTTTATCGCAATCCGATAAGCTTTCACCAGGTTCCTCCTGAAACAATGAAATATTATTCATGGATATCCTTTCAAATATAGCAAAGGAATAAGAAGTTCAGACATACCTCTTCCCATTCTTCATCGCTATCAATATCATAAACCAGGTATGGATCCTTCTTAAAAGGGTGCCTAGGTCTAACAATTTTACTGAATGGAAAAAAAAAAAACAAATGCCATTAACATCATATACCAAGCAGCCCAATGCAGTACATCTCACGAAAGTATAGGTAGATTAGAGAGGTGGCCTTTGTAATAAAATAGTAACAGTACATCACATAAAAACACAAAATAAGAATCTAAAAGCATATAATGTGCATGCATGAAAAAGTCAAGTGAACCATAGAAGGCCAAAAGCAAATCACTTAGTTAATCATTCCATTTGTGACACTAAGCATCAAAATTCACTAGCATACTCTTGCTTGTTAATTATCTTATATTGTTCTTTGTGAACATGACAATTTTTTTAAATAAAACAACTAAGTAGCATGGGCATGGGCACGGACACGCGACACGACACGGACAGGCCAACACGGTAGTTTTCAAAAAATACAGGACACGACACGATTAAAACATGTTAAAAATTTATATCTGTATATATTTATTATATGCCAAATATGTAAATAATTTATTCAGTGGTAATTGAACATATACAACATATCGAGAAAAAAATTAAAAAGTTTTATATTTCATCTTATAAATGCACCCAAACATATTTAGTGTCCATAAAAACATTGTACCATAAAGAAAAATTCATCACATAGGACAAATTCGAAGAGATAAAAAAGTATTCATCAAGTATCGAGAAAATGTATGACATTATAAATTTAATTTTTAATTAAACTATGCTTAAAAAGTGTTGAACACGAATTTAAGAGTGTCTGAGGAGTGTCGTGTCCGACACGGGTGTCCGACAGGACACGCTTTGTTCATAAAAGTGTCTATGCTTCTTAGCAAAAAATAGCAAAAGTGAAAGATTACCTTGCCAATGAATTCGCAATATGATGATTAGACATCTTAATAGTAATTTAACGTACACTTGGGTAGGGCTAACTAGAAGTATGCATTCTCGTAATTTGTATCCAAAGGTCAATTAAAAAAAAATGGATTATGAAATTGCAAAACAAAGTTTTTGAATTGGAATAATACTTCCAATTAAATATGTATGGGTAAAGGATCCATGGATGAAGATAGAAAGTCGATTTCGAATCGTAACTAAATCTTCAATTTTTAATTTGTAGAGAAGAAATTGAAGCAAATTAGCTATTAAATGGTGACTTTGGTTTAATAGAGACATCGACATATTATTTTACCTCAGCAGAAACAAAGCCCTTTTCCTTAGGATTCTTTGAAATGGAACTAGAGAACGAAGGAACTAGATTGTTAGGCATGAATTATGCAATCAGTGCCATATAGCCACATTATAATGCTAATGCAGGCAAACAACTCATATGCCAGCCCTTATATGCCCATAACTTTGCCTAGTGCACCAAGCTTATCACCATCCCAGCTAGGGCTTCATTGAGACAGCAGGTAAGAGTGTTGGTATGAGGCGACTACGACACTGCTTCTGCTTTCAACATTAGTTACAAACTATTTTACCCAAAGTCATAGTTGTCCAATTGAAAAATCATATCATGAGTAACAATTACATTTTGGCAATAAGAAAATCACGATTGCGAATCTTGAAGATAAGGTCAGAATTTCTTAGATATATAGAAAACACATTTAGATATTAAATATATATTCTAAATATGAATGGTCCTACATTTTGTTCTTCAAAGCACCCAAAATCAGCATCATTGCTTTGTTTTCCTCTCAACATATCTAGAATCTAACATCTTCAAAATTTGATTACAATAGGCAACATTATAACAGATTCCAGTCAAAAGTGATTTCATAAGAATTATCCCAGCCAAACAGTCATTCCCACAATAATTGCACTTCAAGTACATTATCTTAATATTCTCACTAACATGGATACAGTAGTCCATCACAATAAATTTCCAAGTCTCCCTTAGTTTTTTCTTATCAACCACTCAATAAGTCAGCAAACAAACCAAACTCCCTAATTTCAAGCAGCAAATAATTAAATTTTTATTTTTAGAACTACAGCAATCCAAACGCTCACCACAAAGGAGCCAAAGTGTCCAAATCATCAACTTTTTCCAAACCCCTCACTTGATGTCTCCAAAAGATTCCTTTTGCGTGTAGAAACCCGTGGATAAAATCGAATACATAAGCTAAATAGTGTAGATGGAGAGAGAAGAGTTCTTTTTTTTTCCAGAGGGTTTGAATCTGAGATCACCAAGGCATAAAAATAAAGAGGAAAGCAGGGGAAATAAGTGGGTCTGAAAAAATAAGACCTGTTCGGGTCTGTTTGAATGACTGAACTACATCATACTCTGCATCAACAATACGATTTTGAGATTCGGTTCTAGATTCCGCAATTCACATTCTGACACATGTTTCCAGTTGACTCATCCGTCAGATTCGTAATGATTTGATGGTCTATCCAATCAGATCGTGCAATATGTATCGCGAATTGCAGAGTTATGATAACAGAGAGCAAATTGAACTGAAACGAATTAACCGGCCAATATCATATATTACTAATGGGGCAAAGCACAATGAAATCATGCTTCCATCCGGGTGATTGGAGAATATTGATGAAACCGTAAACCTATAAGGATTTTGCAATACGCTATCCTCGAGCAAATCAAAACAATTGTGCACTTGAAAAATGTAAAGAGCAGTATGTACAGTGGACAAAATATAAACTCAAAAGAACAAGTAATTTACCTTTTCTTAGGCCAAATACCATAAAATGCAGGTCTATAGCTCTTATCAAATTGCAACAACTGCTTACACCGACAATGCCTTTGACTGCTAGAAACAGAACTATCTGCATTAATATTAGAGGATCTGCCATCGAGTTTTGTTTCAACCCATCCATCAACAAGATTTTCTACGCTCAAGTCATCATCATTGGTGGTACTTAGCTTGAGTTCCTTGATTACTTCTGTCTTAGGCTTTCTGCGTATGCCCCAATGCTGTTTTCTGTTTAAATGAATTGCATGACCCAAGCAACGCCAAGAACTCAAGTGTGAGCTGCAAAATATAACAAATAGATATAATTGATTCCTGGAAACCAAAATTGTCAAATTCAACTACAAAGAACAAGGGAGGAAAAAGAACAAAGAAAACATACTTGTAAAGATCCTCCACATTTATGCCATCTTTTAGTGAAAGTGCACAGTCCATTGACCGACTAACTGAATCAGACACAGTTTCACTCCTGTTAGGGGAAGAATCAGAAACTGTTTGTTTGGTTGAACACTGGTCATTCTTGCAAGTTGAATTATTCTTGCTTCTTTTGAGAAAGCGTTCCATAAGTGATGCTTGCTTTTGCAAGGAAAGTTTCTTTTTCAGTTCAGCTTCTTCCTTTTCCCTGCGCCGTTGATCTTTCTCTGCTTCCTCTTGTTGCCTTCGTTGCTGTTTCCTCAATTCAGATTCTTCTTTCTCGCGGCGCTTTTCCTCTTTCTCCGCATCATCTTGCAACCGCTTGAAATCCTTTTCCTGCACCTCCATAAAAAGTTCATAAAGCATACAACCGGTAAACAGGGAAAGGATTTGAACTATTAACCCAGTAATATGGCTACCAAAATATAGAATAGAGGGAGGATAATTGACATTTGAGTCATTTGACACTAAATGCGAAACACGACGTTTTCACTAATTACAGATATTCACGAAACAGAAGAACTAGCTTTCTTTCCTTTCCGGAATAGCAATAATCTTGTACACCGAATTACTTCTTCATTGCCTACCAGCTTGTTTATTTTATACCCTTTCGGTTGCAAACATATACAATTAGCATTTATCCCAACCCGCAATACTACTCCCATAAAAGATAATTGCAGCAATTAATAAGCAAGATATATAATAAGGTCGAAAAACTAGGACTCACGTTTTGCCACTTCTCTTTTTTAAATTCCTGATCCAATCTCTTTTTCTCCTTCTCAGCTTCTCGTTTATTTCTCTCCAGTTGCTTGATTAGCTTTTTCTCTTCTCTTTTTGCTTCCTTGTCAGCCCTTGTACAATGAACAAACCACAATTAAAAGGACATGCATCAGAGCAACCAACTACCCCACACCTATGCCACATGGGCTCTTCTAAATGTATGAAACACTCATGTCGGATACTCAAACACTTGAATAAGGATATAAAATGTGTCCAATATTTTAAGTTCTACATTCACTTATAAAGCAACTCGAGTTTATTATATAATTATGCATAAACTTTCATATTATGCATGTAAAGACATGATACTCTAGAAAATAAAAGAAATATATTAAAAATATGAATATCTTATCATTTCCCAGTGTCCTTGAAATGAAAATTAAATGAATCCGATATTTAAACACACACCCGCACCCAACAAATGTACCGGAGTCCATGTAACATTATCCCACACCCCTCAAAAAATACATACATATTGGTACTATTTTTCCACTCCATGCTTTGCACTAGCAAGCGGATATCTGCTTCATTTAAAACTTTACCCAGCCGTTCTGATGCTTTTGTAAGATTGTGTCCATGGTTGTGGTGACTCTCTGACTTCTGTAGTGCAGTTATGACATCTGAAATGAATCACAAAATTCATTAACCAATTGAATCGCCAGATTAGAATAATCATGTAACTAGAGAGGTGCTTATTCAACCCGCCTATGCATGTGCAGTACCAAGTCACAACAGCAAGTCAGCAACCAGCAAATAATATTTGGTACCAGGTTCATCAGAAAAAGAAAAAATACCAAAAATATTCCACTCAAAAACATTGTCAAGTCAAATATTAACATACAAGAAAACATATAAAAAGTTATTTTTTTTTAAAGATAAATTAGTGCATTAAGATGTAGATAAAGAGATTTCAAGGTGACACAACTCCAAAGTGACCATAAAGAAGATGAAGCAACTAATCAGACGCCTCATAAAACCATCTAGCTATAAAACATGGTGACTCACCTTTGTTGGATAGTTAAAAAATAAGGAGTGGCCCACATAGTGTGAATTGTGATCATTTATTAACCGGGAGTACCACATGGCATCACCTAGATGCTACACCGGGAGTACTTAATAATTTGCCTAAAATTTCACATGGTTCCAATTAGCGAGAAGAAGCTCATTAAGGGGAAACTGCTTGATTCAAATGGGCTAAGGTTAACCTCAGTACTAACTATTAGAGATTGCCAATATCACTTCCAATGACATGATGTTAACAACCTTTCCCAGTTTGCAACAGTAATATGCTTCTGCTCAAATTTCCATTGGATATCTTAAAGGTATAGCTTTGGAAATTAAGTTCACATAAGCCTCAAAATATTAAGTGCAAAAAACCAAGGTAACTGAGCAAAAAGAGAAATAAATAAAACAATCAGGCAAAATGTAAGTGACGGAACCACATAGCATACTTGTGACTAAAAGGCATTTTCAGCTCTCCATCATTCCCAACCCATGTCCCAACAAATCTAAACGTATTATTTCAAACCTTAAGGTTTAGGCTTGTCTTCAAATTTTGGAGCTGTATTTGAAACCAACCCTGACAATTTTAAATATTCGTCCTGGTGTTTAAGTGTTTCAAATGTTTGGGTTTGTCTTCAAATTTCGGCACTGTATTTGAAACCAACGCTGACAATTTTTAATATTCGTCCTGGTGTTTAAGTATTTCACAATGTTATATCAAGCTCAAAGAATCCATTTGTGTTGTCTTGCTGGAGATCTAGTGGACAATTGATTTCAATTTTTCTTCAGAATTTTTGTCATTGTATAATTGTGGAAATGAAATGGGAAAGATACTTGCAAGGGAGAGGGGTCCCAACACGGAACAACAAGACTCCCATTTTTTAATGTTATTACTCAAAACCTACAGAAAAGATATTAAAATGAAAAGCTGAGGCAATCCGATCCTATTAGTGGGGAGACTGCTAATGACTAACGTCATTCTTTTGGCAGGGAAATCAACAATTCCCTTAATTATACATAAAACTGTGTACTATAGACCCATCGTGATCCGCCCTCTCCCCGAACCCCATATACGCGGGAGTTTCATGCACCAGGCTGCCTTTTTTTTATTAGTAAAGGATGTGCCCGATAGCAGCAATATCTTAGTCCCGCCATTATATTCCTAATAAAATCATCAGACTTGATATAAATACTGTTAGAAATTGGAATGGTTTGGACCAGATCCAGGACCCAGGAGCATCCACCAGTTATATGATAATGCCATATCTACTAGAAATTGAATTGGGGATATATATTAGATAAAAGTGGTTGTGTAAGCTCCCACTCCCCTTATCTTTTATTCCATGGCCTCTATGTATCTAATAGAGAATACATTGTTCTTAAGTCTTTCTCTATACAAGATACAGAATACTATTTTTCTCTTATCTATTTCAATCTCTCCAACACCACCATCATAGAGCCTTGGAACTTGTAGTGTGGGCTTTATTTAGAGAATCTAGTAGCCTCTCTATTGATGAAAGGACGTAGTACGAAGATCAAGATCGCACGTGTAGACTATCAATCCAAGAATAGATCCAAACTTGTCAAATAATTTGCTTCCGTTACCCTAATACCCATCATGTTGTAACATTGGAATCAAAGCTTTATTTGCTTGTTTTTCCTCTTGATCTTGGTGCCTTGATGTATGTATATGCACAGGTATGTATAGACCAATCTTTAAAAAGAATGCTTTTAAGTATAAGGCATGCTCTAGGATGCATTACATATATGGATTTGTTCCTTATAATGTCAGAAAATTAGTCTTAGCATATTTTAGCATATCCTGACATGTAAATAGAGATTTTTGAAACCCCGGTTTTTGGAAGAACTCGATTTTGGCCTAAATTTTGTGCTTCAAACAAACTTAGTAAATTTCATTTTTGTAAATGAAATTTATATAGTTTGAAAGCATTCTTCACAATGTTTTTAACAATATAAAATAGGTCAAATTTGGACTTAAAACCAAAAATATCCGACTTTTCAATGTTTGGGGGCAAATCTACAATTTTAGGAAATTTGGGAAGAAGGCAAACCTGTGAGCCAGCTCAACTCACAATTTGGTTGGCGGCTTGAACTCACGACTCGACTTGCGGCTTGGCAAGATCGGCTCAGAGCACGGCTTGACTCTGGGCTCGATTCCTTTTATTAAAAACATAAAAGATACAATGGGTCCAACAAGTTTTGAACTTGCAATTTTTGACATATAACTCATGACATAAACAACTAGACCGTTAGTTTATGAAGCCTGATTAGTATTGGGCTCAAGGCCCACTAGACTCAAGGCCCACAAATTCATGATTCCAACTCTGTGATGAGTTGGCAGGGCGTTGCAACAAGGCAACACCTCCCTGCCCAATGAAAACTATTAGCCCCACACAAGATTTGTGAATAAGTGATGGTCTGATAATTAGGAGGTATTATTGTAATTTATGAATATAAACCCAAGGCTATTATTTGGTTGCTTCCCTAAAAGCCTCTATCGTATCTTATCTCTTATTCAAAATATATTAAAACCATAGTGTGAGCCGTGGGCGTAGACATTCTCGTTGAACCATGTATGAGTGTAGTTTGTGATTGCTTGATTAGTTTATTATTTTTCTTGCTAATTTGCGTGCATTTGGTGATTTCCCAACACAGAGTTAGAAGCCTTGACTATTATTATACTTCGTTGACCGATATTTATATGTGAACTATGTGTGAGACCCCAATTATCAAAATGAAAGTGATCGGTGCATAAAAGTGTCGTTCGAATCCTACAAATTACATTAGCAAATCCTCGACTTTACGTTAAATAATTTCTTATAAGTGTTTCAGTGTTAACATCAGAAGAGACAAGGTGAAGAAATGGGCTAAAACACAAAAATAAAAATAAAAAATAAAAAAGAGCACAAAAGGCATTTTGGACAATTTTGTCCGAGCGGTTGAAGACAATAATATTTTATCCGAACGGGCATCCAAACGGTTGTGCCTAGAAATTTGCATCCGGACAGGGCACGAATATCAGTTGCACAAGAATTAAAACCCTAGGGCAAAGCCCTCAATATAAATAGCTAGCTTTGGGGCAGAAATCAACCACTCATTCCAGGAGTCCAAGGAGGCACATAAGGTGATAGCTAGAGCTCGGGAAGTGACGAAAAAGCGAGAACGGAGGCCGAGAATCATCTCTTCTTCAAGTTTCATAGATTGTAGCCGCAGCATGAGCAGCTAGGGTTCGGTGAAACCCTAGTCCGATTTTTAGATCATAGTTAGGATTTCTAGTTTTTTGAATACAGTTTCAACTTCGATGTATGATCTTATAGACGTTGAGTTTTTATCAATGGACGTTATCAATTTTATTCAAGTTTCTCCTTTACTTTTTGTGATTGCGAGATCATACAACTATTTTAATATCGTGTTTCAATCCAAACGTGAGATAAGTTATTCTGTGATAAGACGGATCGTGCCGGGTTCTACACAGGCGATTAATGGCAATCCAAATAGGTTATGCCAACTTTGGTTAAACATAGTCATTATTGATCACATTACTGATCACCCGAGTCAGGCTTATAGCCGGGATGGGGTTAAGTTGAACTGTGAGAAAGCAACTGAATTTTAACGGATCTAAACTACTTGACTAGAGTAGATTCAAAACCCTAAGATCTTCTTTCCTCATCTCATCAAAGTTTTAATTTCAGTTTTATTTATTTTCTGTTCTTAGTTTAGCAACTCAAACAATCTTTTGATTAAAGAACCGGACCGACTTTTCAATTATAGAGAATTGTGATCAAGTCTAATAATCCATGTTGGAACGATAACCGGACTTAACCGCTATTCAACCGGGTAATAATTAAATTTAGGATATAAATATTTATTTTTAGTATGGTACAACAGACATCAATTTTTGGCGCCATTGTCGAGGATTAATAGCACAATTACAAATTTTTATAAATAAGATTTTGTTTTGGTTTTTTCTCTTCACCCTCATCAATACGGGCGTGAATTGCACTCTTTCTTTTTAGATTTTCAAAGACGACCAAAGCAAGCAAAATTCAGGCGACGAAGTTAAGGCAAGCAGATCATGCTCATCCGAGCTCTATAAGCTTTAATTTTTTCATTATTTTGTTTAATCAAAGAAAACTAAAACTAAGGGGTTTGCAACCCACGCCCAGCATTTCTTTTCTTCTATTTTCTTTTGCTATAGTTTCTGTGCATACTTGGTTGTCTGTCGTGTCACACACAGCTAACACCGTTTGATCCCGAGTTTGAACATACCTTTAGACACAACCGGGCAGCCCTGCAATCTTCCTCTTCCCCCACCTCCAACCCTCCAGTTCACACAAATCCCACTCAAATGGCAACAGCCAATCAAACAGACCAACAAGATGGGTAACTTAAGGAGTATTTTACTCCATCGGCGTATGTGTCACCATCTTACATTCAGCTACACAATGTCGGGGCAACACACTATGAAATTAGGTCTAGTGTTATTTAGATACTCCCATCTTACTTCGGATTTAATGATGAGGACCCTTATAAACAATCGACGAATTCCTAGAAATTTGTTCAATAGTTAAAATCAACAATTTCCCAAATGATGCCCTAAAATTGAAACTGTTTCCCTTCTCCTCAAAAGACAAAGCCAAACACTGATTAAACTCCCAAGAAGCAAACACAAACACAACCTGGGCACAAATGCAACAGGAATTCCTTAAAAAGTACTTTTCCATAGGTAAAACCAGCCAAATCAGGCAAGCCATCACGAGTTTCATTCAACTCGATGGCGAGAAATTCTATGAGACATGGGAAAGACTAAAGGACCTCATCCGACAATGCCCCCACCATCAGGTACCCAAGTGGCAAATGGTACAATTCTTTTATGACGGTTTGACTCCTCACTACTATCAAATTATAGATGCCTCTTGCGATAGAACCTTCATGCTGAAAATAGAGACCGAGGCGTGGACACTGTTTGAAAACTTGAGTGAAAACTCAAAGCAACTCGCCTCCGCATCACGAACAGACAGATCAATTGCCTCATCCTCACAGAAACCACAAGGCATGTACGAGATCACCCAAGGAAAGCTTCCCTTTCTAAATTATTACCTTCATCCTCTTCTCGCTCATGTTACCAAGCCGTCTGTGTCATATACTGGCATCAACTCCAAATGTTGTCCCTGATATCCTACTATTAGAACCCGATGATACATACAAAGTACCATCCTTTTTACTCGCCACTAGCCACCAGATTTCTGCTCGCCACCTCGCGACTGTGATTTTTCCCGTGACTTGGATCTGTGAATTCTCCAAACCTTCTGATTTTTTCTGTCATTCTTTCTCCCTCTACCATCGGCGTTCAAAACTGACCCAGATGTCGACTCCTCACCCGCTGTTCTTCTACACGATTCCTCTCCCAGAATAAACCTGGTAACATCATCCAGCTTTAACTTTGCTAATCACGATGAGTTACTCATTGCCACAACCAAGCCATTCTAACTTCCTAGAAGAATGAACAAGAGGGCTAGAGCTCTAACTTCATCATCAAAGTTAATATCTACCGATTCTAATTGATTGGTGATGGCATTGAAGTCATTGAGATATTCGGCAATGATAGCATCATCCGCCATCTTCAAGTTAAATTACTTCTTCATCAGATATAACCTTATTTGATACTGAAGGCTTTTCATACATCTTTTCCAACATCTTTAACAAAAATGGCGTCGTCTTCTCATTTGCGATGTTGGATATCACCTACGGTGCGAGGTTTAATAGCACGATTCCCAAAACTTTACGATCCAATATTTTCCAATCAATCTGCGGCATCTTTTCTAGCTTCTCCCCAATCAAAAGAAGAAACAAATCCTTCTGATATAGAACATGTTCGATCTGCATCCTCTAGAGGCAAAGTTCGAACCATCGAACTTCTCAATCTCAATCTTTCCTTCTTCGGCCATCTTGCATTTTTCATCCTCCAAAACCCAGAGCTCTAATATCACTTGTTGGGGATTGATCACAACAGACAATCCCACCCATAAGCCGCACGGAGCAGCACAAATCACAAAAGAACAGAAAACAAACAAAAAAGCAACCACAGGCACAAAATACACAGATTTACGTAATTTGGCTAGTTGTGCTTACTTTCACCGGCTCACATTTTTCACTATAATCTTTGGGAGAATACAACTGTAGTGTTTTGGGGCAAAGCAATATGAGAAAAGTAGGTCACTGTAATGAACAGTCGCAACCCTAGCAACTTTAAAAAGTAATTCCAAGACAGACCGGAGACCGATCGATTTACTTGTCAATCCTGATCAATCTGTCTGTCAATATGTCTGGGATACATCTCCATTTTATAGACTAAATAAAGATACAAATCCTCATCAACAGTTACTGAAGACGGTGGAAGCAATCCTTTTACTTCGTGGGAGTGTACCATTAAAAGACTCTCAGGACCAACAGATTCGTAAAAGCAAGGGCGGAATAGTTCCACATCATTGTCGCTTTGAGAATGAAAGAGAATCCTTCTTCATGAGTATTTCTATAGATGCTGATGAGCCAGCTTCTTTTCAAGAAGCCAGAAATTCACCTGCTTTTGATACATGGATTGCTACTATGCAGGAAATTATGATCTCAATGTCCAAAAATGATACATGAGAGTAAGTTGATGTTCAGCCTAGGCACAAGACAATTGGTAATAAATAGGTCTTAAAAATCAAGCGCAAAACTAATAGGTCATTTGAAAAAGGATCGACTCATTGCAAAAGGTTATACCCAACAAGGTGGTGTAAAACTATGAGAATATGTTCTCCCTGTGGTGAGATTGCCTCAATTCATCTAATTCTAGCTATCCTCGCACATTTAGATTTGGAGTTGTTCCAAATAAATGTAAAGACCACCTTTCTCAATAGAAAACTAGATGACAACCATATGTATCAACCATTGAGTTTTCAAGTTAAGGGACAAGAACGCAAGGTTTCCCACTTGAAGCATTCCATCTACCGCCTGAAATAGTAATTTAGACAATAGTGTATTTGGTCCCATCGAGCTATTGCTGCTATGGACTTTATGATGACTGAAGGGGGACCATTGTGTGTACACTAGGAGGGTTGGGATTTGGGAATTAAGTTTCTGATGCTTTTATTGTATGTGAATGATATTTTATTAGCTAAAAATGAATTGGAGTTACTTGTTGCCACTCAAAAGCGGTTGTCCTCTACATTTCAAATGCACATGGGTCAAGCATATTATATGCTTGGGGTTAAGATCTCAAAAGACCGCTCTAACAGAATTCTTCATTTGACAATTTTATATGCACTATTCTAGACTCGTTGACACTTCAATAGAGAAGAGTCAAATTCTGCAAAATTTGAAAATAAAAGAAGAGAAGAGACAAATGGTCAATGTTCCCTATGCAAGTGCATTCATTAGTCTAATCTATACTATTATAATAAGGAAACATCCACGTTGGTGAAGCTTTTTGTGACATTTTATTTACTAAGTAACCCCAAAAGTAATCTGATGTTTTCATCATTTGTATTATCTTTTGAAACAGTTAAAAAAGTTAAAAAAATATCTATACCATCTATACTATTAAAATAAGAAAACACCCAAGTTGGTGAAGCTTTTTGTGGCATTTTATTTACAAAGAAACCCCAAAAGTAATTTGATGTTTCATCATTTGTATTATCTTTTAAAACAGTTAAAAAAGTTAAAAAAATAACTCATAAGGATTGGTCAATTTAACCAGTTACCACGGCCCGGTCGGCCATGCCCGAGCTACCTAGACTAAGCTGTTTGCACAGTCGGTGACGAGGAGCCGAGTAACCCAAGTGCACAGCGTGATTCCCGGCGCAGATTAAGGACTCACTTCCAACTTTACCAAGAAGAGCGAATTCTTTGGGATTTGTAGTGATCTTCTGGGCGCGATCTGTGGGATCCAGCTCAATCAGTTGTATGGATCCCCCCTATATTATAACCTTAACCTCCTAAGCAAAAGGTATGTGGACAATTCATCCCTACATTTTTACTGTCGCCCTACCACATACAAAAGACTGACTTAAGCATCGGAGGGTATTCGGCCAGTACCCCACCGGTGCTAGTTTTGATGTCATCTTTTCAAGTCCCATTAGGGGAGCTTTGTGATCAGCAAAAGCCCATCACGCTCGGTTCAACCGTCGAGGTATCATCAATTGGCACTGTCTGTGGGAAACTATTTCCCTTTCTTTGGTACGCTCGATTGTAGAAACACGCACCATGACTTCTAACAACAATCGTCGACGACTTCCAACGACGAATGGCACCACTAACCCACACATCGATCAACAATTGGTTGATCTGACTCATCTGGCCCAGGAATTGGCACAGTAGACATGCGCCCTCCATCAGCGGTTCGAGGCTCACGCAATGGGGGCCCCACTCGTCCAGGTCGAGCACCCGAGAATCAGTGATGATAACCTCGCTCCAGCTAACCTCATCCCTCAAGACCAAGAAGTTCTAGGCCAACCCAACCCCATCAATAACGATGTCCGCCCAGGCAGGGACAGGGGATTAAGGGCAATGTCAACGACCTCCACGACCGAGAGGATGTAGAAAGTCGGAAAACAGGCCCGGAGGTGGGAGATCCTCATCGAGCAGGGAAGGTCTACACAAACATCAGGTCTGGGGTCACCGCCACGATTGAACTCGAAATGAGACGAATGAGGAAGCAACTTCAAAATGTTATGGAAGCTGTGAAGGACAAGAAGGCTAGGGCATGAACGAGCTCATACAAAGAACCGACCTCCCCTTCTCCCCAGTAATCATGATTGAGCCCTTGCCGCCGAAGTTCAAGATGCCCCAGATGGAGGCCTTTGATGGGACGAAAGACCCCTTGGACCACTTGGAAACCTACAAAACCTTCATGCACCTACACGCGGTTCCAGATGAGATCATGTACCGAGCATTCCCCACTACCTTGAAGGGATCAGCTCGCGTCTGATTAAGTCGCCTCAAGCTATGATCCATCAGCACTTTCAACTAGTTCAACAAATTGTTCATAGGGCACTTCATCAAAGGACAGAGGCTGCGCCGATCGACCACTTACCTATTGAACCTCAAACAAGCTAGCGGAGAATCACTTAAGGACTATGTGTCCAGGTTTAATGCAGAAGCACTCCAGGTGGATGACGTAGACGACACGGTGGCTTTGACCGCGTTCACGGGGGGATTACAGCCCACAAAATTTTTGTTCTCTCTGTTCAAGGCACCGCCCATGAGTATGGCCGAGTTGATGGCCAAGGCCCAAAGGCACATGAATGCAGAAGACGCGATGAACGCACGAACATACAAAACCAAACCTGAGCAAGAAAAGAAGCCTGAGCGCCATCGACCAAACGACACTGACCGACTACGAAGGCCAAGGGAGGATGAGCGAGGAAATCCCCGTCACTCGAACAACAAGAGAACACGACTCCCCACTAGCCAGTTCGAGAGGTACACCCCCCTAAACACCCCCATTGACCAGGTTCTTTTGCAAATACACGACGATCCCGACCTGAAGTGGTCGAGGAAACTGAAAACAACTCCAAATCGAAGGAACCAAGACAAATACTGTCAGTTTCACAAGGATCACGGGCACAACACGGAGGACAGTTTCAACATAAAAGAGCAGATAGAGGCACTGATCCAAAGGGGCAGGCTACGTCGATTTGTAACCGACCGGCAAGGCAAGGAAGAGCCACGGAAGGCACAGGAAGAGCCTCCGATCGACCGAGAAATCGCCGGTGAGACTCGAGTAATATCTGGCGGGTTTGCCGGAGGAGGGGATACCAGCTCATCAAGAAAGGCCCACTCAAGAAAGTTGAAAACGGAGATGTCGATAGAAGTCTTCACTCCCAATCACTCGGTCAGAAGCCGCACAGACTCGACAAAAGAAGCAATCACCTTCTCAGAGAAAGACGAGGAAGGAGTTCAGCATCCCCATGACAACCCCCTGGTGTTCACGATGGTGCTGGCCACTTATCGAGTACGGCGAATATTGATAGACAACGGGAGTTCAGCGGACATCTTATTTTTAAAGGCTTTTGAGCAGCTCAACATTGACAAAAGTCGATTAACTCCAGTTAGGTCCCCCTTCGTTGGGTTTACTGGGGAGCGAGTTCAGCCCCTTGGAGCTATTGAGCTACCCCTAACCATGGCGGCCAGCTCAAACCAATCTACTAGACAGGTTACGTTCTTGGTGGTTAACTGCCCCTCAGCATACAATGCCATACTGAGGAGAACAACCCTTAACCTCTTCAGGGCGATTGCCTCCATGTCCAGACTGACCATGACATTCCCCACCCTGCATGGGGTCAGCCAACTTAGGGCTAATCAGATTACAGCAAGGGAATGCTACGCCACCTCTCTTAGAGGACCAAAGGGCAAGGAATCGCTGACCATTGAAACCCTGGAGTCTCGAGAAGAGAACAAGGGGGAGAGGCCCGAGCCGGTAGAGTAGCTCTTAGGTCTCCCCCTCGATGCCAACCAACCGGGCCGAAAGGTATTCATTAGCAGCCTCTTGCCAGAAGCCGAACAGATACAGTTACTACAGTTTTTGCAACAACGGCGGAAGGTGTTTGCCTAGACGCATAAAGATATGCCAGACATACGAGCAGAAGTCATGAAGTATAGACTCAGCATAAACCCAACCTATCAGCCAGTCAAGCAGACACCGAGAACTTTTGCCAAAAAAACGAATGAAGCAATCTCGGCAGAAGTTAACAAGCTGCTAGAAGCAAAATTCATCAAAGAGGTATAGTATCCAGACTGGCTGGCAAATGTCGTCCTAGTAAAGAAACACAATGGTAAGTGGAGAATGTGTGGATTTCACCGATCTGAATAGAGCCTGCCCCAAAGACAGCTATCCTTTACCCAGAATCGCCCAGTTGGTGGACTCCACAGCAGGATATGAACGACTCAGCTTCATGAACACCTTGGGGTACAACCAGATCAGGATGCACGCAGGCGACCAAGAGAAGACGTCCTTCATCACCGACCGGGGACTCTATTACTACAGTGTCATGCCCTTTGGTCTCAAGAACGCGGGGGCTACTTACCAGCGTCTAGTAAATCGCATGTTCAGCGAACTGCTGGGAGTAATATAGAAGTCTACGTGGATGATACGCCAACCAAAAGTAGAAGGGCCAGAGACCATTTGGCTGACCTAGAGAAGACTTTCCAGGTGTTAGAAAAGTACAACATGAGGCTGAACCTGGCCAAATGTGCCTTCGGTGTCACCTGGGGAAAGTTCCTCGGTTTCATGGTAAGCCAAAGGAGAATAGAGGCTAATCCAGAAAAAATCAAGGCAATTCAAGAGATGCGCCCCCCACAAAATACAAAAGAAGTACATAAGCTCACTGGCCGAATAACAGGACTTAATCGATTCGTTTCAAAGGCGACCAACAGATGCCTCCCTTTCTTCAATGTTCTGCGAAAGGCTTTCGAGTGGTCGAAAGAATGTAGAAAGGTATTCGAGGACCTCAAAGCATACCTATCCTCACCTCCTTTGCTATCTCGAACCAGCCCAGGTGAAGAGTTGTTCTTGTATCTTGTCGTGTTCGCCTCAGCTGTGAGCGCTGCTCTGGTCCGGGAAGATCGGGAAGGAGTCCAGAGGCCAGTGTACTACATCAACCGAGCATACCGAGGGGGCGAGGCTAGGTACCCAAGATTGGAGAAGCTAGCCTTCGCACTAGTCATTTCGGCAAGGAGGCTACGCCCCTATTTCTAAGCCCATACCGTGGTCGTGCTAACCGATCAACCACTACGACAAATCATGCAGAAGCCCGACCATGGCCTCAGCAAATTTTCCCAGCTACTTGACAGCTTGGTCGGCCTCAGGATGGTTTGGGCTACCAAGAGCCCAACTAAGGCCTCAGCAAATTTCCCCAACTGCTTGGCAGCTTAGTCGACCTCTGGATGGTCTAGGCTACCAAGAGCCCGACCAAGGCCTCAGCAAATTTTTCCAGTTGCTTGACAACTCGGTCGGCCCCAGGATGATCTGGGCTACCAAGAGCCCAACCAGGGCCTCAGCAAATTTCCTCAGCTGCTTAACATCTCGGTCGGCCTCAGGAGGGTCTGGGCTACCAAGAGGCCAAGCAAGACCTTAGCAAATTTTCTCCTAGCTCAGACTCGACTCTCTAATCACTCGATTGGCCACATCCATAGGATGATGCAAAAAGAGTGTTAAGCAGTAATTAGAAGAGTCAAGCAAAGAAAATTAAGCTGAATGTGCAGAAGGTCAAAAGCTATGGATTAAACAAGGAAGACTATGCCAAAAAGTTAACAATTCAGAAAATTCAGAAGACAAGCAGAGCACAAAGTCAAACATGGCCTAAACACGGCCCCAAAATAAAGCAAGGATTAATGTATGTTTCCTATTCGCATGTTTCCTATTCGCCCAAAACAAAGCCCGACTACCAAAAGCTTAAAAGTGTTTTAAAAGAAAATGAAAAAGCAAATAAAAGTCAAGAGGAAGGGCTCTTCAGATCATCGTGTTCTAGAAGAAAGCTGGAGAAGTCTAAGTTCTTAAAAGTACCAACCGCCCGAGCCTTCATGTCTTCAAAGCCGCTCATGTGGTACTCAGCCAACTCGGCACCGTACTCCTCAAGTCCCTCGACAGTTCCCAGTTGCGCAGAGAGCTCCAATACTTAGGTTCGGGTAGCCTCCTCGCTCCTCTTGGCTACAACGGCCTCCGCTTCCAAAACAGTGGCCTTCTAATTGGCCTCGACCGGCTTGTCTTCTCGGCTTCTTGGCTTGCCTCGACCAATTCCCTTTTGACCTTCTCGAGCTCTGCCTCCCTCTCGGCCATCTTAGCTTTCAGTCTCTCTATCTCCGCCTTGAGTTTTAATCAATCCTCCTTCAGCGAGGTAGAGAGACACGCCGCTACGAAGGTGCTGCTCGCGTTGGTGGCAGCGGTTGGAAAGATGAACCGCTCGAACGCAAACCTAGAAAAGGAAAAAAGAGAGAAAGTAAGCAGAAAGATCCAACAAATAGTAATGGAAAGTAAACGAAGATGAGAAAGGGATTACCCTAGTAAGGTCAAAAAGCAAATCCTTGGCAATGTGGCTTGTAGCAACGGTGTTCAGAGCATCGACGTCGGTCTTGATAAACTACTGCATCTTTGCTCGGGCTATGTCGAAAGAACTCAGGATGTTCCTCGAGGAGGGTGCAAAGGAAGAAGGTAGAGAGGATGAAGGAGAAAAGGAGGGCAGAGAGGACAAAGGAACTGTAGGAACAGGAGCTGACTGGACCTACACCTCCTCAGACTGAATCTAAACTTCTTGCTCGTCACCCCCAACAGAGGGCTCCAGGTCTACCACAGTCTTCTCAAATGAGGCTGGTGAGTCATGCAGCTGCATGGTCGGTAACCCCTTCTCCTTTGTGAGCAGGCGGGGCCTCTTCGAGGTAGGAGGATCTGGACCTGAAGCATTCCGAGCACGAATCTTAACCATAAGAGCCTTGTCCACTTTCTTCGACATCCCTGTTAAACACACACACACACACACACACACAGAAAAGGGGAAGGGAAAGAGTATGTTAGACGTGAATACAAATAAATGACTGAAAGAAAAGTAGGTAAAGACAACGAATCTCACGAGGAACTGGAACCCAGCATGTAGGCACTTAGCTTCTCAACCGTCATCAGGTAGTTGTACGATTTGTCAGAGAAGTTCTCGACGGTGTCCACTTGGCCTTTAGCCACAAAGTCAAGAGTAGTCTCCAGAGAGATACCGCCTGACTGAGGATCTCCCCATACCCTTTGGATCCTGGAAATGTTTGGGCCGACCACTTCCCAGTCTTGAAACTCCCACCCCTCTTTAAAGATGAAGAAAAATTTCTCCTTCCAATGTTTGTTGGAAGAAGGGCACCCCTGGAATAGTGCCCGGTCCTCTGACCTAGATTGGAAAAAATACCAACCAGGCTGCTTCTCCTTGGGGCAGTGGCAATAAAGGAACTCCTCAACTATGAGGGAATTCTCGCCATGGAATGATTCTTCCCATAGCACCGTGTAACCCAGCAGAATGCGCCAGGCATTCGGTAACAACTGCCCGGGTGCTAAGCCTAGGAACAAGAGAAGCTCCCGAATGACCCGCGGGAAAGGCAGCCTAAGGCCAACAGAAAGAGAATGCTTGTACAAGCATATCTCCCCAGGAGAAAAAGTGCAAGCCCGCTCCAGAGAAGAAGGAATCTTGAGGCGAATGGAGATAGGAATATTGTACTTTTTCCTAAGATGCTCTAGGTCGGCCAATCGGGTGGTGGGCGCCACCGACTCAGCAGCAAGACTCTTGGAAGAGCTGGCTATGTGCTTGGGATCAGGACTGAAATTTTCTCCCTCTCCTTTGAGAGAGGTGGTAGGAGAGACGGTTTTCTCAGAGCTGGACTCTACGGTTTGGGGAAATTCTGTGTCTCCCATCCTGACTATGGGGACTAGGAACGGGACAAAATTAAAGGTTTTGACGTACAAGGACTCAAAGGGAAGCCCATCCTGGACGAATAAACCTCAGGGAGGAGGGTGCCTATGCAATTTTAGAAGAAAGGACACCCGGCTTTGGAAGTAAAGAGGAGAGAGGGCTGAGAATGGTGGTTCAATAGAAGCCAAGTTTGCAGAAAAAAAAGCAAGAAGAACAAAAACAGAAAGCTTACCAAGACCAAGGAGGAAGAGCAATCCAAAGAAAGTGAAGAAGCCCAGACTTCCCAAAAAGCAGTGAAGAGTTGACAGGGATCGAAGATGCAAAATGAATAAGAGAATGGAGTGGGGATGTTAAGCCCAAACTCCAGCAAGCCTCGGCCGTTGAACGTGCAAAGATTGTCTAACAGGATAGTGCTAAGTGTCACTCATTAAACCATTACAAGACATTCGAAAAGACTGGCCATTTAAGGCGCCGATGCCTCGTGTCCCGCAGCACCGCTGGCAAATAAATGCTCATGATGGCAGTGGCGGGGTATCATTCCCGAGAGCGCGTGACCCGCAATCTCTCGGGAATGGGGGACCGGTGATAGGGGTCGGTCAATCTGACTAGTTACCACGGCCCGGTCGACCATGCCCGAGCTACCTAAACTAAGCTGTTTGGTCGTTCGGTCACGAGGAGCCGAGTAACCCAAGTGCACAGCGTGATTCGCTGCACGGATTAAGGACCCGCTCCCAACTTTACCGGGAGGAGCGAATTCTTTGGGAATTGTGGTGATCTTCTAGGCGCAATTTGTGGGATCCAACTCAATCCGTTGTATGGCTCCCCCCCTATATTAGCCTTAACCTCCTAAACGAAAGGTACGTGGACTATTCATCCCTACATTTTTATTATTGCCCTACCACATACAAAAGACTGATTTAAGCATCGGAGGGTATTCGGCTAGTACCCCACTGATGCTAGTTTTGACGTCTTTTCAGGTCCCATCAGGGGAGTTATGTGATCGGCAAAAGCCCAACACGCTCAGTTCAACCGTCGAGGTACCATCAATATCTATACTATTATAATAAGGAAGCATCTAAGTTGGCGAAACTTTTTATAACATTTTATTTACAAAGAAACCCCAAAAGTAATGTGATATTTTCATCATGTGTTATCTTTTAAAACAGTTAAAAAGGTCGCTAATTAGCCAGTAGTTAACAGGATTTTTCTATATTTGCAAGACTTCAAACTTCGCATTATGCTACCAATGTAGCACGATCAGATTGATCAGATATAGTGCAATAAATGGATCTGCTGATAGATATGAACGCAAGTCAATTTTCGATTACACCATTATACTTGAAAGAGGTAACAACAAAGATGGATTCTTTGGGATCCTTCCTTTTTCAAATTGAACAAACCGAGATGGAACCAGACTGATTCCCAAAATATTTTTTTTTTGGACATTCCTCAATATCCCAGCTATTCACAGAATGTGAGAAGCATATGATTAATCAAACCACACATTTTGATTTCATCGTCCATAATGAAATCAAAATGTGGTTTGTACTGCTGGTGTTCAAGAAGCAATATGGTTTGTTCAAGAAACAATATGGTTGAGGAGATTCTTACAGAGCTTGAGCATAACAGGGCATTTGGATGATGATGTTGCCATTTATTGTGATAGCACAACGACAATATCTTATACAAGAGATCCTAAATACCATAATAGAACAAAACACATTGATACTCGTTATCACTTCGTTTAAAGCATCATTCTGGAAGGACAGGTAATCCTAAAGCATATCTCCTCTAACGAGATGCTAGCTAATTCTTTGACTAATAAAGATATTTGTCACATATGAGTTAGGAGTCTAGAATTACATATGATCTCATATGCTTGTATTTGGATACATTTGTTTATATTTGATACAATAATGAAATTTGTTTTCTCTTAGTGAATTTCATGGTTGGTATATTATTAAATTAGTGTGCATATATTAGAATAAGATATGATGTCACCAAACTACTAATCGGCCCTCTCACACGAGCGATCGCCTTGGCACTAAAATACAGAACAAGATGACACAAAGAGTGATTGCATGTGTTATATGAGTGTAATCTCCATAGCTTTTAGAAAGCAAGAAGGGTCAAATTCTGATTCTTCAATGTGGCCTTGGCAAGAGCTAAGATGAGGCTAGATACGCTTAACATTATTGGAAATAACATCTTTTAAGAAATTAGGATTTCTTAATTTATGACCTTATCTTTGATTATATTTCTTTCCTATATTGTAAATTCTTAATTTCTTTAGAAAACTTACTCAATATAAATAGATGGTTATCTCTGTTTGTAGGCAAGCTAGAAATTATTCTTTTATTCTTTTTGGTATCAGAGTCAATATATATATATATATATATATATATATATATATATATTAAAAAAAACTTGCTCAAGTCATCGTCGTCCCCCTTTGACATCGCCGCCGCGGCCATCGTCCCTATTTGACACCCTCGTCATCGTTGTTCTTCAAAACCCTCACTGTGGTCCTCGACGACCATACTCATCGCCATCAACGCCAACACCAACGCCAATCTAGTTCGCCATCAACGCCATACACCTTGCAAGGACCATACCTCGTCACCATCACCTTCGACGCCGGCGACTCTCTAGATCACCATTGCTGTCAATTTCCTAACAGCTCTAATTCACACCTAACTCTGTGCGCGACATCACCGGTTTGCAAACTTGGTCTTCTTTTTGGCTCTCCGACTTAATTTGGTACCATCTCGCATACCATATTTGATAAGTGATTTACGGTAAACTATTATTTTGTTGTCTCCGTACCTGTTTGGGGGTACCGTTTTTGTTCCGGTAGCATTGTTGTTCTTCTGGGTTTGGGGGACTACCTCTTTTGTTCTGGTAGCATTGTTTTTATTCTTGGTTTTAGGGTCTACTGTTTTGTTCCGGTAGCATTGTTCTTGGCTTTGCGGCTGTATATCTGTTTAGGGCTACCATTTTTGTTCCGGTAGCATCTTGTTCTTGGTTTTGGGGGCTACCGTTGTTGTTCCGATAGCATTGTTCTGGTTTTCTTTGCCACTTCTTCGGCTATCTATTCTTTTGACTGCTTTGTATCCGTTTATTGAATGATATGACTAACTCCAATGATAAATCTATCTCTCGGGCATCCCCATCGAATTTTTCTGTTTCTCAGAGGAGGAGAGAAAAATCTAGTTGGTGTTTGAAAACTGGGAAGCCACAACCGGAGACTGATCCTATGTGTATCCAGTGAGACTATCTCTACTCAAGTCTTCAATTATCAAGTTGAATTTGATTGATATCTTTGTCCCAACTTGAGAAAGAGTATTGAAAATAATATTTTCTAGGAATTAGAATTTTTTAATTTGTGATGTTATCTTTGATTGAAGATTCTTAATTCTTTTCGTAACTTACTCCGTCAATATAAATAGATGACTATCCCTCTTTGTAGGCAAGCCAAAAATTATGCAATTCTTTTATTCTTTTAACATGTAGTATATCCACACCTCCATGAAGCTTATAAAAAGCCAAATGTGAGTCTTAAAAAGCACCTTTCCTGCCAATTGTCTCGAGAAACTCAGTTTAGTCGATTGTATACTGACTAGACACTAGAGTACCAGACCAAGACTCACACGTCATCGAAGAGTTACAAAAGGGAGCTCCGCCATAACATACATGTCAAATTGTATGTCCTACTGCTACCTATAGTTGACCTTTTAAGGGAGTGACTAGATAGATCCCCACTCTAGCACTATGTGAACCCTCTTAGGCTATTAACCAATCTATCCACCACCCTTGAATTTGAAACTACTCCGTGAAGTGAGGAATCACTGGCACCACTTTTTTATGTTATCCAAGGATGATGACGTATACAGTCCAACAAAGCATGTCAAAGAAAGCGATCAAATCCCAATGGATTGGAATGAGTGGTTAGGGAAATTGTTTGATACCACACCCTTGCTTTTTAGCTCATAGCTCATGCGATTATACCGAATTTAGGTTTTTGGATAAATAATGAGTACAAATATATTGTATAAAGACAAGCATGCTCTTTGAGTTTTAACGTGTGAGAGATTAAAAGATTTTGATTTTATGTGATCTAATAGGGCATTGACGAGATAATGCAAGTGATGTGTTGTGTTAATAAGATGGTGTCGTAATATAGCACTCCTACTTTACACCTCGTCAGGTTGCATGCTTCATTTTCCATATGAGGAGATGATTGTATGAGAGAATAAAAGAGGAGACATTTTGTGGGGATAAGATGCAATGTGGACGAGTGTGGAGATGCTAGAAATTAGATTGATTTGGACTGAATCCATGACCCAAGAGTGACCACATGGGTTATAAGATATTACCATATATTAGAAGTTGAATTAGGGACGTATATTGTAGATAAAAGTGACAAATGTAACCACCCATTCCCTTATCTTTTGTTCCATAGTCTCTATATATCTAATATAGAGAATAAGTTGTTTTAAGTCTATCTCTACAAGAGCACAGACAACATACATAATACTATTTTTCTCTCAATTTCAATCTCTCCCAGGCCACCATCATAGAGCTTTGAAACTTGGAGTGTAGGTTTCATAAGAGAGACTCTAGCAGCTTCTCTATTGATGAGAAGGTGCAGTACAAATATCCAGATCGCATGTGGAGGCCGGTAATCCATGCAGAGATTCTTAAGTGATTTGATAGCATTTTAGGTGACCCTAACACCCACCATGTGGTAATATACAATTAAAACATAAATTTAAGAGATGCTTTCACAGTTAAATCTGCAATCAGGATACATGTGAGGAATAAATGCACACCGACCAGAAACTGCAGTAATCCTCTCATAGAACTTTTTCCGACAAGTCCGCCGAATTTTCAGTGTCCCACGCACAGATTTTGGCAACAACTTTATGTCCCTTGTCTGCATTGTGAACAAAAGATAAATTCGAAAGTCAAAATAAATTAAGCATTCCCACACTTGCTTAAGGATAACAAAGACATATACAAGAAGAAAACACTCAGGCTTTCTGTATTATTTTTTCACCAGAAATTTTGGACTCACTGACATAACCAATTAAAGTCCTACATCTCAGCTGCTAAATAATCTAGTATCCAATATATTCCCTTATTTCCAATATCCTTTGTTACACATGACCACTACATTGGAAATTTTACTCATTTTTAAGTATTTTAGTGAACATTATATTACTCAGTTATTTACAAATTTCGATAGATGCTACAGTTAACAGTCAATATGTCAGCCAATATATATTTGCCCGATACTTTGAAATAAAATTTCATTTTCTCATCCTGTTACTGATATATATATTGGCAAATTCCAAACAATAGCAAACACCTAAGGTTAACAAAAACAATGAATCAATATACCAAAAAAACAGCAGTAAGTAAGAAAGCAATTAAGACCGTGCCTATCCACAGAACTTCCTAAGCTGAAAACCGTAATTACTCAATCATATGAAAAATCATGAAAAAATAAAAACAATTTTCAGTCAAGAAAGTAACAACAAAAATCCTATGCACCCATAAACACAAAAAGCTTGAAACTAACAAAGAATGAAAATAGCTACAAGTTGATGATAAGATATATTTAAAAAACCCAACGAATGTATGGTGTTAAGAAAGAGAAAAGCCCAGAGCACAAATAAAGCAAAATAAAGGTGAATTTAGATACATTGAAAGTCGGGTTCAACCGAAATAAATTTGTAACATACGTTTGAAGACATGAGAGGCAAAGGTACACAAGTTGAATTAAAGCATATAAATGATAAATTGAGGAGCTAAGTTCCAATATACCCAATAAACATAGCAAATTTGCAATAAGCAAGACTTGAATACCCTAAACAAACATGCAAAGAGGGAAACAACAAAGGCTTTTGATACCTACCAAACATTGTAGTCAACCAACAGTAAAGACACCCATCAATTGAAATGAGAAATGAAGTTTGCGGAAGAAACAATGATTAAGCATTCGCAATCAACATGCAAAAGTTGGAAATAACAAAGAAATATAGACATTGGAAACTAAGAAGTAACAAAGAGGAAATATACCCAATAAAAAAAAAAACCCCATCAAATAGTTGAAGTAGGAGAAAAGCACAAAATACCTATCAAATCAAAATTCAAACAATACAATTTCACTATTGGAATTAAGAAGTTAGAGAACACAATCACATCACCTCCCAACACCACAGGGACGAGTCCGTCTCATCCTCCAATACATCGGCGTCCGCATTGGGCACTCCGTACAAAAGCCTCTGCCCGATGAAGAGCACAGAGCTCTTCACAGAAGCATGGGAGATAGCACTCCGACCGGTAGAGATAGAGCCGCCCTCTCGAGCCCTCATCTTCTCGTAAATCTCACCAACAAGCTTAGAAAGCGAAAGATTGCTCTCTTCGAGCAAGCACGCAATCGCCGAATTGCTCGACCCACACTCGCCCAACTCCAAATTGACTTTCTCCCCTAAAACCTCCTTGTAGTACTTGAACAAACCCTCAAGCTCTTGGCGCAATCGATCAATTCGAGCCTCTCGCTCTTCTGTGGTGAATGGCTCCGACAGTGAAGCTCTCTTCCTTTTCAGAGACTTCTTCGCACTGTTATCGTGATCTGGGATGTTTATTTCGGGCTTCATGTTCTTCGACTTGTCAGCGACGATGACCGTAGGGTCCGCCATTGAACCCCAACTCTGCATGCACACTCTCAAACACAACACCCAATCAATGAAAAAAAAAAAAACCAAGAACAAGAATGAACACAGAAATGCTCTTTGTTCCAAATCGACGGTTTTTTAGAAGATTTTCCGAGAAAACCTACCGACAAAAAGCAAAACCCTGGAGGATTTTTAAGAATTTTCGAGAAAACCAAACCCTTATTCACGTTAGATTTCCCCACTAAAATCAAAACCCGATATGAAAACCGCCCCTCCCCCCAAATTGTGTGTCGCAGATGTTTCTTCCAGATAAAGAAAAGCAGGAGAATGAGAGAGATCAGAGAAAGAACTGAGAACATTGAGAACCCGGGTCGTGCTCGCATACCAAAGGCGGTGTTGGGGCAAGATGCCAAAAATATTTTCAGCCGTTCGATTATAAAATTTAATCTCAGTCGTCCAATGTTTTGAACCCAACAGTTCAGCCTTTCCTCTTGATGTAATATCATCCGTCCAATTTTAAACCCAAAAAGCCAACGTTTGGCTTCCTCGCGCCTTTTGCTATTTCCCGGCGATCTCTGTCTCCCGCGTTCCTATGTCTCTCTCTCCTGGCGGTCAATGTGTCTCTCTCTTGACGCTCTATGTGGCTCTCTCACGTGCCCCCTCTCTCTCTCTCTTGCATTCTTTGTCTCTCCCTCTCTTGCATTCTCGTTCTTTATTTCTGTCTCGCCATCAGACCGTGGTTGTTCTTTCGATGAATTTTTCTCTGACAAGCATATATATATATCTCTCTCTCTCTCTCTCTCTGTTATGGATGTGTGGAATAAGTTAATGAGTTAGGACGTGTATGATATGAGATGGATGGTAGTAGGACCAGGTTAGAACATCACATGAATAGACTTTTTTTTGTAAATTTGGGAGAATAAAGTTTTATATATTTATTGTAGGTTCAAGGTTTTATTATAGTTATTTCAGTACATGATTAGTGTATTTTTTTCAATGTCTAGGCTTTTTATTCATCCGTTAATAAAATATAAACTAACAATATGATTTAGGGATATACGGGATTTATATTGAATCTATTATTATTGTTGTTTGTGGTGATGGTTGTTAAGAATTTTTTGCAAGTATTTACAATTTTGCTATCAAGCATCGATAAAACTGATAACACCACAAAATATCAAGAGTATTTATTTAACATCCAAATTAATAGCATCCCTAGGAATTCTAATCAAATTGGAGAATAATCGAAGTGATGTGCCAATAAAATTTGACAAAATTTTCTTTAATATAACCTTAAAACCGATAACATAATAAAAGAAGTAGATTTATTTTTGTTTATAGTAGCTTTTGGCCGTTTTGCTTTTTCAGTTGTAGTGTTTAAAATGTCTAATATACATTTGCTATTTTGCTTTTAAATTATAGTGTTTGAGACAAGCACGGTTGCTTATTTGCTTTGTTTTTGAACAATGGTCTTCTATTGTTCATTTTATTTTTTTGGTGTGCGTGATTTTCTTTCTGCAACAGACAAAGTGCCTTATTTTTGAATGATCCTTTGAATTTTAAATCTTTTTTTAGCATGATGTTGCTAGTGTAGCACTAACACATTTGATATATGTTTTTGGAATTAAACTTAACTTCTGTTCTATATTATCTCCCTTGTTAGACATGGAGAGATGACTCGTCTTATGTGTAAAAGTATTCATCTTTTTAATTGAATGGGTATGCTAGGAAGGCTCTTGAGGCCACAATTACAATGAATATGTAGTGTCACACTGAGGTTCGAAAACAGTGGTTAATGTATTGTTCAGCCTGTATAGTTGTTTGATTAAGTTTGTGGTGACAAGAATCTATAAATTTTATATGACGTTTGTGCTTTGATGGAGTAGGAGTCTACGCTTGCACACTACTCTTGACAATTAAGAATTTGTGGCATATAAGTAGATGATGTTCAGAAATAATTAATGATGGTTATTCAAGTCTTGTCATCCATTTATTGTCCTCCACTTTTCTCTTTATTTTCTTATTTTTTTCTCCATCACACTCATACCTTATAAAAACTCCCAGTTTTCTCTATTTTCTAATTTAGCCTTTTTCTTTTTTCAATTTTCCCCGCATAAAAACAAAGTTAGAAAGTCCTCATATGCAAATCACTTCTAAAAAAGTGTTATGTCATTGGTGTTTGATCCAAACACATGTTGTTTGCCAACACACACATTTGTTGGGTACTTTAACCTCTAGGGCACATGTCAGGCATATGTCCAAATATTCTATATTCATTAATTCATTTCTATATTTTAATTTAATGAGTCACTGTTCATACACATAGGCCATGTTTGATAACAGTACTAGGTTGAATATGATTGATAACGAGGTAGGATTAATGTAAAGTTTGGTAAAAAGAAAGGATTAACAATGAAATGTATAATCCAGTCTTCTTGTTAAGCAGTAGGTAGGATATAATATTACTTGTTTGATTAGAAAAGTCTAGATTGGATTGATTTTTTAATTTTTTTCAAATTTAACTCTCTTACATAGAATTCTACCCAAAAAAGTAGGTTTTGGACCAAAGATGGTCTTTTATTAACACCTTGTGACGGGTTTCAAATAGTGACATGCAATGTTTGCCATAGTGAAAATTATCTACTTCTTTGTCTTATAGGTTATTTGAAATTCGACCACATGTTATACCTATTTTCTCCCATAAACTTACGGAATTAATAGTTTTATTGGACACCTTTTTTTTTCTATCTTGTTAATTATTCACTTTGAAATTAAAATAAAATAAATCTACTTCATAACTTTATATTAGAACATGTCCTTTTGTTTACAAGCTTCTAACTTATTTAATTATTATTTATAATTGATAATAATTATTATCAACACTTACATAATAGTTGTCACGCCTCGAACCTAAGGCATGTGAACTCCACGTATCGACCCCTATATTATTAACTAAAAAATGAGAAACCTCTTTATAATTCAATTTATCGTCAACCTTCTTTAAAGTAAAGTTCTTGAACTTTGAGTTGTTTCAAAAGTTGTTATTTTTCAAAAAATTAAAAAAATATACTAAGTATAAAAATTCAAAATTTTGGCAGAATTTTCTTTGTTTTTCTGACTATTCAAAATTATCTATAAACTTGTTAAACTCAAATCACAATTTATACTCAGGCTCATCTTGAATTTCAACTCCCAATCACAGTCAAAATAATTTTATAACTTTATTTCCATATCATTACAACTTAATCCATTTCAAATAACACAACTTGGACTTTTTGTTTAAGGCCCTAAAGCCACGAACTTATTTCATAATTCAAAAATAATGTATGATTTTGGCCAATTCTTTTACTCTTACATCAAACTTAAATTTCTATCTTCAACATCTCCTATATCAATAAGATGATTGGGTTTACGTATATGATTTCTTAAATATCAAGACAAATCTTTTAATTCAATCTTCACAAGTTGAATATATAGATTACACGACTCAAATCAATTATCTAAGGTTCTCTATTCATCTTTCATCTTCCGTTATCATGAATTCCAATCCAACAAACAATGGATTTAATGAAGGTTCTAAGAACTTTTTCGAAATTTTGAATAAGGTAGGTAATCTTTACCCACCAATTTCTGCATCCTCTAATTACATAGCCTCATTTTTCACAAATTGCCCCACTATTATCGTAGAATCCAATCCCATATATTTAAGCTAAGCATTCCAATAATTTAGGCATGATCTTAGATTCTTAAATATTAGAACTTAAGGTTTCATATATAATTTATAGAAAATCAACACAAATCATAATTAATTTACTAACATTAGTCAAAATCCTACATTTTTCAGCCTCCAAATTTTATATTACAGTAAGTTTAGAAACCCTAGGTGGCTCGACCCTACCAGCTTTCGATTCCTTCCTTGAAATTTGAGCTTATAGTTACTTGGTTGCAAAATTGTTATCTTCGATAACTTGAATCCCAACTAGTGGTAGCCAATTTCAAATAAGAGACCCTAAATTTTCAGGAGATCTAGATCTTCGAATAAAAAATCTTTCTATTAATCACCTGCAATTTTCATTCTAAAAACATCATTATATTTTATCATACGTTACATTGTCAACTCTTATTACCAACGTTTGATCACTCATCACACTTTAGTTTCTAAGCTTAAACCTCATTCATACTTATTCAATAACCTCGATTTCATGATGCCCCATATAGTGCGTTATGCACGACTACAAGGTTGCTCAAAAGAACACTCTTTACCGACAATTAATTTCATTCTTTTGAACGAACACTCTTCAGATTGAACCAAGAGTCCCTTAGCATTTCTCACAAATCCCTTGCATACTTATGTTCAGATCTAGAATCATGATTAAAAAGGTTAACATCAAATTCAAAGCTTTTATGCACTGTTTGCTATCCCCTATACTTAACAACAATATCTTTCAGGTCGACTCTTGTCTTTTCTACTGACTCCAATGCAACATTGTCTTAGCAATACTTTCTCTCACAATCACAAATTGTTCGATTTCAACATTATTTGACGGTCAGAAGACCATTCTTAAAATTCATAGTGCAATTCAGTGTCTCTTTTATCATATCTTGTGACGAATTACTTCTTTAAGAAGAGTCAAGAACTGCCTTGGATGTTGGGTTCGACCTGGCAATTACAACCAACACACCGACTGGTTAACCGGTAGCGAAGAAACTCTTAGGTTCTAGCTTAATCCCATATTCACATTGAATAACTGAATTGCTACATACATTCTTCACAACGTTATCATAACAGATAACAATATTTCAAAGGATGTTCATTAAATAAGTTTCTAGGTTCTGCCAACTTTCTAAATGAATGAACAATTACTTCTTTGGAAGAGATAGAATAAAGAAAAAATAATAAAAATTCAATATGTGAAAAAGACATCTTGTCACCAATCCAAATTGCTCAGTCTTGTAGAAATCACGAAAGGGATACTTATTTTTAAGAAGAAAAGTCATGCCTCTAACTTGCATGTGAATCCATTAAGAACTTCCCTAACCTATAAGGATTAGGTCGCCCAAGTATTGAAATGCTCAAAAGTCATAGCTATTGCAGTCTTAATCTAATTCTATTTCCAAACACAAAACTCCATATCAAAGTTCACCAAGATTTTTAAGTGAATACATCATTATCGTGATACCACCTCACCAAATCATCTTCTTTTCAAGAGATTACTGTGCCTAACCTTGAGATTGCTAATGGTACAATCCTTCTTAAGATAGGGTTCCACCACACCAAACATCCCCAACTAGAGAACTTACCTAGCATTCATGCCATCCTAGCATCAACCCAAAATTTGTTTAGCACTAACATGTTACCGACAACTACCCATCACCGAAAGTAACTAGCATCATGACAAATTCTATTATATCTACAAGCAATTGACTCTTAACTCATTCTCAATCTTCTAGAAGACTCCCTCTCAAGAATTCTCTCATCCCTTCAAATCAATCAAAGAAAATAAAGCGAGAACAAAAAAAAATAAAACAATGGTGGTGGCGTCGAATAAGAGGGGCTACGGTCTGCTAGGTTTATCCCCCCATTTTAATTTACATGATATCAATAAAATTTTCTAACACTACATACTTTTTTGTAAGTATTTACCCAGGTGTCCCAACACGCACCAATCATGTACAATATGCATTATTAATCCTCAAAAGTCAATTCCGATAAATTTAGTTATGTCAAATTAATTAATTAACAGTAAAATAAAATTGTTCCAAACCGTCATAATAGTTGATAATAGTAATTTTGAATAATTATTATTTAAGTGAAGATTTAGTGTCCTCTGTACTTTTATATGGTTTTGTAGCATACAAATTATGTAATCTAATAATTAGTATATCATATCCTATTATCTTTCACTTTTATGTTTTTTTCTTGGTATGGTGAGGGGGTTCTACAAGTCCCCTATGCTTAACTCTCTTCTACTTGTTCTGTATAGCCTGTTCATAGCATGATAGGGATAGAAATATTATTGCATGACCCTTAGAATCTTACTTGTTCGTTTATCGCTTATTTGCATAATTTTCGCTTTACTTTTCTCAAACAATACGTTTAGCATATCTATAAATAACAACCAAATTGCATGACCATAGGATCGTAGTCAGGTTTTTGATTCATTGTTTGCATTTGTCTGGACTTTCTTTAACCTCCTATTCTGTATATGTTATATTTAAAAAATTTACAACAAAAACATGTTGGAGGCAAACAACCAAAATCATTGATTTGAATACGATTTTTTGATAAAAAAATACTAGAGGGGCAATCGCTGAAACGGGCTTCAGATTAAAACTTTTTGATGTTGAACGATCAAAATAAAACCTATACTCCCAAAGTTAAATTCGGGAATATACATTTTGAAATCTAGTAGATTGATTTCGGTTACTGCAACAACCATGAATGTGAATCCTTCGAGTTGAAGTCTCGATCAAGGCTTCTACTGTATTCCTAATGTGAGTCACGAACGTAAAGTGGGTTGCGATTCTTCGTAAATTTAAACCTGCTAAACTAATCACAATAAGGAATACGTGGTGTGAGACCCTGACCCGTTTTCTTTTTCAGTGCTTTTTGACGCGTGTTTACCATTTTTGTTTCTGTTTGTTTATATGCGTTTTAATGCATGTTCGAGTGTAGATATGCATGTGGGGTTGGTTCCCGGGACCGTTGGCCATTGTAATGAGGTTTCAAAAAAAAAAGAAGATATTTTCTGACGAGCCTATAAATATGTTCCTTTAGATATTTATTCCAAAATATCTTCTCCTCTCTCTCTCTTTTCTCTCTCTACAAGTTTTCTCTCTGCCTTCTCTCTAGCTTTTGGGGGGCTCGGGGCTCGATTTTCGACGATCTAACTTCGGATCATTGCTTTTGGCATGGTGGGCTACGCGTTCATTTGGGCAGAATTTCATTCCGACGAAACTCGATTTTGCACGTGGTTCAAGGCGTCGAGTTTTTAACTCAACGAGGTAGGATCCTAGACTCTCATATCTTAAAAGGGTGTTACGTGTAATCATGTGTGTTTTTACCGGTTAAAAATGTAAGAAAACCCGATTTATGTTTTGATAAACAGGGTTTTGGTTTGAAAGGTGATTTTGTGTTGATTTTGATTGGATAAAAATGGGTTTTGAGTGTTTGTTTTGAGGTTTTGAGGTTTTGTGGTAGTCTTTAGCTTGGGTATGTTCGAGGGTGTCGAGAGGGAGCTTTAAGGCTTCGATTTCGATGTGAAAGTGGAGATTTGAAGTATAATGATGAATAGAGTGGGTTTTGGGCCTTAGAACAGAAAACAGGAATTTTCTGGGTTGTTTTCGAGTGGTAGCTCGCTCGAGCGCCCCAAGTCCGCTCGAGCGGACTAGCTACGCAGGACCGTTTTGTTTTGATCATATCTCCATCATCCGGACTCAGAATTGGGTCATCTTTGTGTTCAAATTGAAGCCCCGGAAGTCTTCTTTCCAATGACTCCTCACTCACATTAAAATTATTTTTGTATAAATAGTTATGGCCAAAAGAGTGAGGGCATGTCAAAATTTCTTAACCGTTTTCACCCATTTTTGGCTGAATGTTTGGAAAAAGCTTATTTTCGTCCATGTTGGCCATTTTTACCAAGTTTCTTGTTTATTGGGGCGTCTTGGTGGTTTGTTGGTCGTGTGGTGGCCTCTTGATCGATTAGGTTATGGGGCTCGATCAACTGCTCTCCTCTAGTGATTTTTAGTTGATTGGATTATGGGGTCCGGTCAATTGAGGTCACTGAGAGGGTGTTGGTCATTTTATGCGAGGTGTTGGAGCACAATTGAGTGCGTGGTGGTTGGTGCATCGTTGGGTGCAAGACGTGTGGGAGGTTTGTGTTGGCCTTTGGTTAGGTCGTGTTCTATAGGTTTGTTGTTTGTGTTGGGCGCGTGCGGTCGTCGTGGATCTGTGTCAGGTGTAAGTGGTGCATGGTTAGATGCGGGGTTTGATTTTGTCCTTCGTTTGGTTTTTCACCCAGTGTTGATCGCTCGAGCGGTTGTTGTGCGCTCGAGCGGGGTGGTGGCAGTGTGTTATGTCAGTAGGGGACCGCTCGAGCGGTGGTTGAGCGCTCGAGTGGCATTGGCCTCCTGGTTAGGTTTTGGTTTCCTGTATCGTTGGTTGTCCCGATGAGTGGATGGGTCGTTTGGGTGAATGAATGACGAGTGTGTGGCATGTGATGTCGTGGCAGGTCGTGTGGGGCCGTTATGTGAAATATGGTTATCATACGTGATTCTGTGCTTATAGAACTCTAGTTTTATTAAGCATGATCTATAATGGATAGGTGGTCATACGTGATCTTATGTGGTTCTTTTTATATAAAACTCTAGTTTTACTTCTGTGTTGCATGTGTTGCATGGGTTGCTTGCGTTGCGCATGTTGCACTGGTTGCGTGCGTTGCGTGTGTTGCACGGGTTGCATGCATGGGTGACTTGTGTTGCGTTGTGTGGGATGCATGCGTTGAGTTGCATGGGTGGCATGCGTTGCGTGGGTTGTTCGAGTTAGCTCTAGCTAACATACATATGGTGGGATATGATCCTTCGGTGAAAGTCCGAGAACATACATATGGTGGGATATGACCCTTCGGTGAAAGTCCGAGAAGATGCATTATCTAGGGCTGTGGTCTTTCGGTGAAAGCTCGAAAAATTACATGGATTGCATGAATTGCATTGTGGGACGGATAAAATCAATTTTAAATTATTTTTAAGAGTCATGTGAATCGCGATCTATAAACGCTTTTTCAACTGTTTTTAGGGCTCCTGTGAGTGAGTCAAAAGATGGTTTGTATCATCGCTTTCCTGTTTGCATGTGAAAATTATTTTAAAGGCTTGAAAGAGTGTCTAAAACTGCACCTCGTTTTCCTAGCATGTTTAGCTTATATTGCTTGATCTGTCTTGTATCTGCTGAGCTTTGGTTCACGATGTGGGATTTGAAATATTTTTCAAGTACCGGTCACGCAGGTTGATTCGGGGTTACCGGTAGAGGTGAAGAGTTATAGTCTTCTTTTTGGTTCTTTATATATCATATATGCTTACATATTTTTTGGCATTGGAGCCGTGTAATGTATGCCCTTTGGGCGGATATATTAAATGCATGTATGCTTTAATTTGTGGGTAAACATCGGGTTGGGTGTGTTGTATGGTTGTTTATGAGTGTTTCACGTGACCCGGAGTTTGGGGTGTGACACGTGGAAACCGTAGTCTTGAAAGACGATTTATGATTTATGTTTAGCATAACTGCATATACATATGGCTACAGTAGAGACTTGTGAAGTAAATATGACTTGGGCTTCTATTGTAATTATGAAAATTTGCCTGCCCTTGAGGCAATTTCATAAAAACATAAATTACTATTCATACCACTAAATAATCGTAGTTGCACTCCCAGCCATATTCTCAAAATCGATTATTCGAGCTCCTATTATTAGATGCTTAACTCATCTCCCCACGTTAAAATTTTTGATACCCGCCAATTAAATTCAATTATTGACAATTTAATTTAATCGATTTCTTAAAATTTCTTAAGCTCTTCCACTTAATTTATTTGCCGGCTGGATAATTAAATCTACCTGTAGAGTTCAGCTCGGCCAAAACTTATAAGATTCTTTAAGGGGATATCGCCAATATCGAATAATCTAGACGTAAATTCTGTTAATAATTAATATTCACCATATAATTAATACGACTATTCAACTAACCGGGATTATTGACCCATAAAAGATCGCATCCTCTAATGAATCAAAACAACGAATATTAAATATACGCAAATAATAATTATTTCGAGATTAAGAGTATAAGCACTCATAATAACCTTAGGGTGTGAATTAATTTATATAGTTAATATAAAATTAATTATCCCAATATGGCCCTGTTTAATATACACAAAGTGTACTAGTACAGAGAGTCGAAATAATAACGACTTTATTATCTGTTTCCCGCAAGAAAAACAGGCTTACAAAAATTTTGTATTACAATTGTACCGATAGTTTGTCTAATTCCATCTAAACTGTGAACAAAAATTTATATTCTGCAAGAACCTATAATTTAGTTTTCTGTGTACAAATCGTACTGTACACACTAGATTAAATATTGTACAGAATAAAGAACAATTATGCATAACATTAAAGAAATAATATTGCATTCATTACTCATTAAGATTCTCATAAAATGGAAAAATAATTTTATTAAAAATAAAATTAAAAACTAAAACCAAGTAAAATTCATGATTTTTAGTATACAACCATGACTATCTCCCTCTTATAATTAAAACCATGCTACTATACATCTGACTCCCATGCCCTCTATATGATTATTAAAAGTCTTAACCGGTAGGCTCTTTGTAAAATGATTTGCATGGTTGTCCTTTGATCCAATCTTGGTCACAGCAATATCATCCTGCTGTACAATTTCTCGTATCAGGTAATACTTACGCTCATTGTGTTTTCCTTTCTTGTGGACATTTGGCTCCTTCAAATTTGCAACCGCTTCACTATTATCACAATAAGGTGTAATAGTCGATTGAACTAAAGGCACTACATTTGGATCCAATAGGAAGTTCCTGAGCCAAACGGCCTCCTTGGCTGCTTCAGAAGCTGTAAAGTACTCGGCCTCCATGGTGAAATTAGCAATGCAGGATTGCTTGATACTCCTCAAACTTGTAGTTACAGGGTTTGGTATCCAGTTCTGTCGGGATCCTGTCAAATGACTCTCCCAAGAACATATACCGATCGGGTTGATGAACAACTCTCCCATTACGACGAGACACTACCTGCGTTTGTGTACTAGCAGTAATACACTATACAGAATTTGAACCCTGTGCACCATTACCCACATTCTCATCTAGCATGTTAATAGTAGCACCATGATATGGTTCGAGATCTACACCTGTCTTGATAATCCTCCCACTACGACGAGGCAATGGGATATCAGTGACTCGTGGTACCTCTTCTGTTCTATTAGGATTTTCTCTCAATTCTTTCAGAATAATTTTACTTTTAAGCCCGTGATCCATAATATAATCCTCTTTCAAGAATTAGGCATTCGTGCTAACAATGACCTTTTGATCTTTAAGATTATAAAATAAATCACTCTTCATTCCCTTGGGATACCCGACAAAGAAACAGACTTCTGTTCTCGGTTCTAACTTACCCGCATTCCTTTTCAGCACATGTGCTAGACACCTCTAAATTTGAATATGTCTTAGATTAGGCTTGCGCCTAGTTCAAAAATTCTGTGGGAGTTGAAGGTACTAACTTAGAAGGTACCAAATTCAGAATATAAGCCGCTATCTCTAATGCAAGTTTCCAAAATGAATTGGGTTATTTCAAATAACTCATTATCGACCTTACCATCTCTATAAGAGTCATATTCTTTCTTTCTACGATGGAGTGCCCGGTGTAGTTAACTAGAATATAATTCCTTTTGATGACAAGTAATCCCTAAACTCTCCAAAGAGGTACTCGCCATCATGGTCGGATCGCAGTGACTTGATACTTTTACCCAGACACTTCTCTGCCTCTACCTCCGCCTTGAATTCTTTGAATTTCTCAAAGCATTTAGACTTCTGGTACAACAGGTAAATATATCCATACCCTGAGTAGTCGCCAATGAAACTGATGAGGTGCTTAAAACTACCTCTAGCTCGGATAGTCATAGGACCACAGATATCAGAGTGAATTAGTTCCAACGGTTCTTTAACTCTATAGCCTTTGGTCGAAAAAAGGGCCTCTTGGTCATCTTACCTTCTAAGCAAGACTCACAGACTAGAAGTGGCTTCACTTCCAATGAACTCAAAATTCCATCTTCTACCAGTCTATTTATCCTTTTTATATTAATATGACCTAAGCGTAAGTGCCAAAGAAACGTTTGATTCATTAAAGAATGATCCTTTCTCTTATATAATAAATTAAATGTGTTATTCAATTCAGTTAGTTGCAGTGTAGGAGAGATTAGAGTAATAACATAAAGATCATCTATCAATGTACCAGAACAGATAACCTATTTATTATCTTTAATAAACACAGAGTAATTAAAATAAACCAAATATTCATCTTTAACCATTCTAAAAACTGAAACCAAGTTCCTTCTAATAGAAGGTACACAAAGACAATCTCTTAATATTAAAATCCGATATCTTCTAAATCCAATCTAGAAACAGAAACTAAGTTTCACATATTTATAGGCAAGGCGAGCAACACAAACCTCAATTTGATCAAACCGAATCTTTGGCACCTGTCTCGAATGCGCTCCAATAACGAAAGTATAAGAATCATGCTCAAAATTACTCCCAAGCAAGCAAAAACACGAATATGGCTCCAAACCCAAAAAAATCACCAAAAACCCCTTAGGCCATGACATTACTATCCTCACAGTCGCCACATTGTTGAAAACCCTAGAACAGGCCGTGTTCTTACTTTCACGGCCGTAACCTTCTTAAAAACCTTAAACCAAGCCATAACTTTCTTTGTCAAGGCCATTGCCTTTTTATTTAGGCTGTGACTTTACTTTTGAAAGTCACAGTTATCCTTTTTACCACCATAAAGGTAGCAACTTGTATTGTACAAAAGGAAAAAAGTAGTGGCTGTCACTTTTAGCCCTTTTTGGATAGGTGGCAGCATCCTAGAAGGGGTCTGTGTTACTCGCCTTGCCTATAAATAAGCGAGGATTCCAAGCAGAAACAAGTGAGAAAGAACCTGGAGGTCCAAACTCTGCCAAAACCAACACTCACCCATCCATTTCATGTTTTCGGAGCCTTGGTCGTGTTCTTGCTTGAATTGGAAGAGCTCATAGAGCTGATATCAATTTGAGGCCATCCTATTCTCACCCCCAAGGAGCCATTCGAGGCGAATATTCATACGAGGTAACCTTAGAAACCATAACTATTTTATAAACCCTCATTTTCTTCCCCTGAGGGTGTTGTGGGTGAGGTCTCTTGTAACACTCCGATCCTTCACATGGCAACGATATTATCCACTTTAGGCAAAAGCCCTCACGATTTTGTTCTTTCTAGGGGGTCACCCATCTTTGTATTGCTTCCGCCCAAGCACACTTAACTGCGGAGTTTTGTTAGGGTCTCTACCACTTGGAAAAATGCCTCGTTGAATATAAGGGTCCAAGATTTTTTTTATATACCAGAAACTCTCTCTCTCCCTTTCCGATGTGGGATACCAGGATATCATAATCCACCCCCCTTAGGACTGCACCTCCCCGTGCAGTAACCTGCCAGCTCCGGTAGCCTGCCAATCCTTATCGACCCGCCCACGTGTCACGTGAGACGACAAGGGCCCATACTCGGAGGTGAGGAGAGTTGGCTCTGATACCATCTGTAACATTCCGACCCTTCACATGGCAACGATATTATCCGCTTTAGGCAAAAGCCCTCACAGTTTTGTTCGTCCTAGAGAGTCAGCCATTCTTGCATTGCTCCCGCTCAAGCATGCTTAGCTGCGGAGTTTTGCTAGGGTTTCTACCACCTGGGAAAAGGCCTCGTTGAATGTAAGGGTCCAAGATTTTTCTTTTATATCCCAGGAACTCCCTCTCTCTTTCTGATGTGGGATACTAGGATATCACATTTCTTCTATTTTTTTTTGCTTATTTGCTATTTATTTCAATACAAGTATTATTTCTTCAAGTTTTTATTATAAATAGTGTATTCATAGCTTTTTGTTTCATATATTTACTGTCGTTTTCATTTTATTTTGACGCTCACAAGCACACTGAGCACACCAACAGTTTTTTGAGGTTCTGAAACATAACGGCCGCGACCTTTTGATGTAACAGCCATATGTTTTATTAAACCCACAATAACGGCCGTGAGGTTTTATGCCTAGTCGCCATCTTTATGCCAATAAATAGTACGACCGTGAAATCCTATAGTCACGGCCGTGACTTTTGTTTTTAGGTTAAGATGTGAAAACTCTTTCAAAACCCCCTGATGTTTATTTATTTTAAGGTTTTTCCTCTTTTTACTATTCTATTTAGTATCGCTTATTTTCTATATCTTAGTTTATTTTCTTGGTGGATGGTGAACAGACGATCCAGCCTAGACTAAATAGGCCATGGTCTATGTTCTCTACAACTTCATTCCCATGTATTATGTGGATTTGAAATACAATAGCCGCGACCTTTCAATGTCATGGCTGCGTGTTTTCTAAGCCACACCGTGCAGGCAGTGCGTTTGCTACGAGAGCCGTAATTTTTATTTCTATGTTTGTCACGGCCATCACTTATCTTTGCTACGGCCGTAAGGTTTGTTGAGGCTAGTAACATGAGAAATGTGCTTATCGTATTCTGTTATCATTTTTAGTATCTTATATATCCTGTTTTGAGTTATTATTTGTATATTGGATGAAGGGTGGTGGATTTGATTTAGAATCAATAGGTTATGGCCTCTGCTTTGCTTATTCTTTACATTCGAGCCTCCTTTGGGCCTTGTTCTCAATTCCCCTTTTTCTGGACCTTTAAAAAATCACAGCTGCGACCTTTATTCGGCACGGCCGTGAGTATTTTCCATCATATTTTTCGCGATTACCCTATGTTTGGCATGGCCGCCAGTTTTGTGCCTTATTTCTTCACGGCCGCAACATTAGTTGCCACGGTCGTGTATTTTGTGTATATCCAGTAGCTCGAAATAATGCTTTTGTGACGTCTCGTCCTCCGGGCACGTCGGGACATATATAAATATAAATAAAGAGATATTCTAACTACTCATTCTTATTTACATAGGTCAGTTATTACATCATCAAGGAGTTCTGAACCGTTCAAAAGTTCGGGGCA
Source organism: Heliamphora ciliata (assembly GCA_032360265.1). Taxonomy (NCBI): domain Eukaryota; kingdom Viridiplantae; phylum Streptophyta; class Magnoliopsida; order Ericales; family Sarraceniaceae; genus Heliamphora; species Heliamphora ciliata. The sequence continues at coordinate 3,331,662 of JAUMHN010000015.1, forward strand.
GAAACATTTATGTTCTCAAAAATCAAGTTTTTTAGGGTCTAAGTCTTTTACTTATGTCATGTCAAGTTTTTATTCTATTTTTTTGCATACTTGTGTTTTAGACATTAATATCAAGGTTCCAGCACACTTCTAGGTCATCAAACTCAAAAATAACAACACACAAACACATCTCATATCATTCAAGAACACGACAACCCCTATTTTGTTACTACGACGCCTTTTTGGTTTGATTTCGATTTTCAATTTTTGGAGTGTTTAAAGGGATATGTTGGGAGATATTTTGAGGGATATTAGACATAAGATTTAGAGATTTTACTTACTTATTTGAGAGATCAAAGAAGGGTGGAGGATAGATTTAGACTTGGCTTTCGAAAATCTCCTCGATTTCTTCCTTTTTCTACATTTTTCTCCCTCAAACTCACCTTATCACTCAAGAGCAAAGAGGTCTGGTTTCTCTCCCTCACTTGCACGAAAATTTCATATAGAGAAGAGGGTGTTTGGCTTCCTTTATATGGGCAAAGGCTAGGGGACAAGAGGGGAATAAAAAGTACTCTTAAAGGACTTTTTTCTTCTTTTTATTAAATGAGATTTAAGATGATTTGAGAGGGTTCAAGTTTTGAGAGCTAAAAATCAGATATGGGAAAGATAAATATAGCTAGGGGTCAGTTTGGGGGACAAAAACCCGACCCCACATCAATCAAGTGATTTTGCATTGGTTTGCATGCTCTTTTGTTCAAGAAAATACTTTAAAAATTAATTTGATGTATCTTTTTGGTGTCTTTTCCTACTGAGACCTATTATTTTAGTATGTTTATGAGAAATATAGTATTTTCATGTATTATCATAGTTGTCATAGTAATTGATTAAATAGATGTAGTCTTTTAAATCAAATTAAGCTATTTAGGTAATATATGACTTTTTGACTTATTTTGCTGTGTATGAATTTCAATAATAATTTGTTTACTCTTGTTAACTTATAACACTATATTATTATATATATTATTTTTTCAACAAGTATTGAATCATCATAATGCTTAATTTAATACATTTCTCATCATTTTAAGTTAAAAAGAAAGCAAAAAATTACTTTTTGGCACTCTTCCCAAGGTGGTCGGCCACTAAGGGGTGATTTTGTTATTTTTGATGTTATTTTATTTTTTTCTACTTAATTGTACTTAAATTCTTGATTTAGGGTATCCATGTGTCAAAATTTAGAGTTTTAAGACTTTTTGCTCTGTTAGGCAAAACGGTCATTTTACCCTATTTATGAGAACTTTTGATTTTTAACTCATTATTTCATGATATTTACTTCATTTAGAATGTTGGGAGACTCTCCCGGTGCTAAGGTTTTGTTGCTCGAGTTTTGGACCTTTTTGGGGTTTTAGGGCCGAACTTAGAGTTTTCGATTCGAGTTAGGGTTTTGAATCTCGTCCGTGCTCTATAGCTTTGTGGAGTATCCATCACTAATACTAGGGTCCGAGCAGGGTCGTTACAGTTTTAATCTTTTCTGTTTTATTATGTATAGCCTATTTATAGCATGTTAGAAACTAAAATTTTGTTGTATGTCCCTTAGGTCTTTATTTGTTTATTTTACCGCTTCTCGCATGCTTTTCACTTTGATTTTCTCCAACTATACGTGTAGCATATCTAAAAATAATAACCAAATCGCATGACCCTAAGAATCGTAGTTGTATTTTACTTTATTGTTTTCTTTTGTTTGAACTCTCTTCAACCTCCCGTTCTGTATAAGTTATCTTTAAAAAAAGTTTATAATAAAAATCAATATTGACAAAGTAGAGAACAACCTCACGATTAGGCGAGAAGGGTGCTTAACACTTTCCCTTCTCGTACTTTAGCTCCCAAACCCTATTTTTCTCTGGTTACGCTTTAAAAGACCCGTAACCTTATTTTGTTTTTCTTGATTTTTCTCAAAAATCAAGTGGCGATTCCATTTTTTTTAAAAATGCATTCGGATATCTTGAATTTTTCATTTTAAATAGAAAATGAACATTTTTCTAAAAACGATAGATATCCGGAGCATTCCCCCTCCTAATCTCCAAAAAAATACCCGTAATTTTTCTGGCAACTCCGCTGGGAACTGGTTTTTCAAAAAAAAAATCATAAGGGGGGTTAACTTGAAATGTCAATGGTTCTTATTATAAACTTTTTGATCGGTATTCGCATCTACATTTGCATATTTGTGTTCTTGGTTCTTAAATTCCCGCTCTGCCTACCTGATACATCGGTCAATTCACTGCCTCGAGGCTATGTCGGGGAAGGCAGCAAGTTTTCTGGCCACATGCTTCCATAGATGTGGCAAAAAGAGTTATTGCGTATCGTTCGACCATATCTTGCACCATTCCTGGTATTGGGAGGTATATTCTTAACTCTATTCAGAAGGTACACTGAGTGAAGATCTACTAGTCTTTTTCATGAGCATATAGCTTCTTAGAACCCTTTTTTAGGATCAATAAATCTTTTATGGTTATGTGATTTTCTTTTTATGAATGCTTTTGTTTGTATAGTAGCACCCCGATTAGGGTTAACCTTCGTTTTCCCGATCCATCATCGAGGGAGAGCTATTTTGAGTTTACGTTGGAGTTTTCTAGTTTGTACGAGTTTGTTTTTGAGAGTGAGTTGCTTTGAGTCCAGGCTTGGCTAATGAGTTTTCTAGTTTGTGTAAGCCCTTTTAGTTCAGAGACCTATGATCATAGCTTCAGATAGAGAAGAGATAATACGCACTTGGGCCCGATCTCCAAGTGGAAGGCTCAGACGTACTAGCCAGTTGAGATTGCTGATGGCAGACCCAGAACTGACCATGGCTGGCATGATGAGGGCCATTCTGGAATTGCAACGGACAGTTGAAGGAGTTAGTACTGCTATGACGAATCAAGCTAGGCTTCAAACACAGTGGTAGGCTTAGATTCAGGCCTTATAGACTCGGGTCACGGAGCCCAATGTGGTTATTCCAAATGATCAAGAGGATGAAGTAGGAAATGATATTTGGGATGCTAATGTAAGACCCGAGGGAGCTCAGCAAGTAGCTGTTGCACAACCTGTTCGACTGGGGATCCCAGAAATTATGGCCACGAAAGAATCAATCTTGTCTGATAAGGTTGATAAGCTAGAGAAGATTTTGAGGAAAGCCTGAGGTGTCGAAGACTATATGTTGGATGTCGAGGGACTTTGTCTTTTCCCTGATGCTAAACTTCCTGAGAATTTCAAGATGCCTGATATGGAAAATTTGACGGGATCGAGGATCTGAGGATTCATCTCAGAATGTATGTGGGGACTTTGTCACCGATGGGTATTAATGATCAGTTGAAAGCCCAGCTTTTTCAACAATCTTTATCAAGAGCCGCTCATAAATGATTTCTATCTTTAGATGCTGGTAAGACGAGAACATGAGAGGACATTGCTACTGCATTTGTTAATTAGAACAACTACAACATCCAGCTTGATGTTACCACTCGAGAGCTCGAGACCACTCGGTAGGAAGCCAAAGAATTTTTTGTGGAATTCCTGACCCGATGGAGGGCTAAAATAGCTAAGATGATGAGTCGGCCCACTAAGAAAGAACAAGTAAGAATGGTGGTGAAGAACCTGCAACCACAATTCTACGAATATCTGATCACGCAGCCATTGATGGTATTTGAGCAGATTTTTGATGCGGGGGTACAGATAGTTGATGCTCTACAGTCTGGGGATATTATAAAGAGAGAACCGAGTCAAAAAATGATCTGAAAACTGTATGTGGTTAGAACCAAGTCAAATAATGCCGCTAATGCAGTGAGCCGAAGTTACGAAGTGAACTTGCTAAACCCCAATCCAAATCAGGCAGGCCAATCTGTTCTGTCGGCCGCCCAAAATTCACCCCTAAATCAGAAGAGAACCTTCACCCAACTCACTATGCTATTAACATCCATCCTGAGCCGTTTGATTGAGAGGGGTCTCATAAAGCCTTTGGAGCCGACTCTGCCTCCAAATCCTTTACAATCGTGATATAATCCTACCCAGTATTGTGTCTTTCACCAGGGGCACATACATTTGACTAATAATTGCATGTGGTTTTGACATGAAATTCAAGATTTGATTAAAAACAAAGTGATCCCTCCGCCCACTGCTGTACAGAAATCGAACATTACTTCCAACCCCTTTCTGAATCATGCTAATCAGCAGAATGTAAACGTCATTAAGGAAGAGTTAAAAGGATTTGATCCCACCGAGTTCATAGTTTTCGTGGCAGAACTGAAATCGATTGTAGATTTGCCATCTAGGCAGGAGGTGTTGTGGTTAGATGACCTTATCTGGGATTTGATTGAGGATGATTCTTTCACCTTGCCAATTTTCATTATTCATGAGAAGAAAACCCATCCCCCTGCCAATATGTTGGAGGTAAAACTGCTAAGATTATTGTTTTTGCAAATAATTTTTGGTAAAAAATTAACAAGACGAGCAAAGGCCAAAACGGGCTCCAGATAAAACTTTTGACGTCGAACGATCAAAATTAAAACCTGTGCAACCGAAGTTAATTTAGAAGAATACCTTTTTACCGGTCAAATCTTCAACTACATTTTTGATTCCGAGTTGAAGCTCCCGTCAAACCTTCTACTGTATTTCCTTACATGATTCCCGAACGTAGTGTAGGTTACAGATTATCGAGAACTCGTATTGGCAGAACATGAACAACTTTAGTCTTGAAGACAAGTTATGAAACTGGTTTAGCCTACCCGCATATTTATAGGGCTACAACAGGGACCTGTGACGTAATTATGAGTAAGACTTCCAGTGGAACACATACACCCATCAGCAGTTTTCGAAATTAAGCAAACCTCATAGCGGTATCTGCAATTATGAAAAATTAGCAGTGATTTCTGTAATTTCTATAAAATATTGTATTACAGTTCACACCACTAAAGAACTATAATTGCACTCTGACCTATAATCTCAAGACCTTCTTGCATTGAGCTCATGTTATTAAATGCTTAAAATTTCTCCCCATGTTAAGATTCTCGATTCTCGCCAATTAAATTTAATTATTGACAATTTAATTTAATCAGCATCTTAAAATTCTTTAAGACCTTCCGCTTAACCTATTTGACCGCCAGATAAGGAAATCCACTTGCAGGGTTTGGCCTAGTCAAAACTTATAAGTTTCCTTAAGGGGGTATCTTCAATCCCGATCATTCGGGACGTGAATGCCGTCAATAATTAATATTCACCATGCAAATAATACTGCTATTTAACTCACCGAAAATATAGACCCATATAAGATCGCACCATCTAATGAATCAAAATAAAGAATATTAAATATAGGCAAATCAATAATTACTTCGAGATTAAGAGTATAAGCACTATTCATAATAATCTTGGGGTGTTAATTAATATATGTAGTTAGTATAAAATTAATTATCTCAACGTGCCCCGTTCAATACACACAAAGTGTATAGCACAGAGAGTCGAAATAATAGATGATACTATTATCTGTTCCTTATAATCAAGATAGTCCAACTAAAACTCTGTGCTACAGTCGTACTGATGGTATGTCCACTTTTATCTAAATTGTGAATATAAAACTTATATTCTGCAAGAATTTAAAATCTGAAATTCTGTGTGCAAACTGTACTTTACACACCAGATTAAATACTGTACAGAATATTGAATATCCATGCATGACATTAAAGAAATAGTATACATACATTGCTCATAAAAATTCTCATAAAATAAAAAATTAATTTTATTAAAAATAAAACTAAATACTAAAAATATGATTTTTAGTATACCAACTCTAACAATCTCTCACTTATACTCAAAACTATACTACCATACATCTGACTCCCATCCCTCTACATGACTATCAAAAGTTTTAGTTGGTAAGCTCTTTGTGAAAAGATCAGCAAGGTTGTCTCCTGATGCAATTTCCGTCACAATAACATCACCTCTCTATACAATTTCTCGTATCAGGTAATACTTACGCTTAATGTGCTTTCCTTTCTTGTCGACCCTTGGCTCCATCGAGTTTGCAACTGGTCCGCTATTATCATAATAAAGTGTAATAGCCAATTAAACTGAAGGTACCATATCTAGATACAATAGGAAGTTGCTGAGCTAAACGGTCTCCTTAGCTTCTTTAGGAGCTGCCAAGTATTCGGCCTTTATGGTGGAATCAGCAATACAGGACTGCTTGATACTCCTCAAATTAATAGCTCCATCTTCTAAGATAAACACATCTCTTGAGGTAGACTTACGAAAATTCTTGTCAGACTCAAAATCTAAGTCTGCATACCCCAAAGGTACTAGTCTGTCTGCTTGTTAAATCAACATATAATTCTTAGTCCTTTTTAGGTACTTGATTATATTCTTTACTGCAGTCCAATACTCCTGTCCTAGGTTAGACCGATATCTGTTAACAATGCCAACGACAAAGCAGATGTCGGGTCTAGTGCAAAACATAGCATACATAAAGCTTCATACTGCCAAAGCATAAGAAACCGCCTTTATCTTCTCTATCTCATCAGGTGTCTTAGGACACTGATCATTGGATAGAGTGATTTCATGCCAAAAAGAGAGAAACCCTTTCTTGGAATCTTGCATGCTAAAACAAGTAAGGATATCATCGACATACTTTTTTTGTGATAAGCCCAACATCTTTTATTTTTGATCTCGTACAAGCTTGATCCCAAAGATGTGACTGGCTTCTCCCAAGTCTTTTATATCAAACTACCTAGATAACCATACTTTAACCTTAGATAATGCCCTCACATCATGTCTGACGAGCAAGATATCATCTACATAAAGTACTAGGAAGATCATCACGCTTCTATCACGTTTCTTGTACACACAAGACTCATCCGGATTCTTGTCAAAATCATAAGACTTTATGGCTTGATCAAACCGAGTGCTTCAAGACCTCGATGTTTGCTTAAGTCTATAAATGGATCTCTTAAGCTTGGATAATATGTGCTCCTGGCCATTTGCAATGAATCCGTCTGGTTGTATCATATAGATAGACTCGTCAAGATTTCTGTTAAGAAAAGCTGTCTTGACATCCATTTGCCAGATTTCGTAATCGAAATGAGTAGCAGTAGATAAGAGAATTTGGATAGACTTAAGCACGGCTACCGACGAAAATATTTCCTCATAATCGAACTTTTCTTTATGAGTGAACCTTTTAGCAACAAGCTTAACTTTGAAGGTTTCAACCTTCCCGTCTACTCCTCTCTTCCTCTTGTAGATCCACTTGCATTCAATGGATTTTATCCCTTTGGGTGGTTTTACAAGTTCTCAGACCTAATGAAATACATAGATTCCTTCTCTGAATTTATAACTTTTTGCCAAAGATCTGCATCTTTGTCCTGAAGTGCTTTTATGGTAGTTATAGGGCTCGGTATCTAGTTCTGCCAGGATCTTATCAAAAGACTCTCCCAAGAACATATACCGATCAGGTTGATGAATAACTCTCCCACTACGACGAGGTACTACTTTTGTCTATGTTTTAGCAGTAGCACACTGTGCAGAAATTGAACCCTGTGCATCAGCACCATGTTCTTGATTTTTACCTGTCTCGATAATCCTCCAATTATGACAAGGTAATAAAATATCAGTGATGCGATGTCCCGTCCTCCGGGCACGTCGGGACATACATATGCATAGATAAGGAGGACATTCTAGCAATTCATTCATATTTAGATATCATAAATATTACATCATTAAGAGTTTTGAACTGTTTATAAGTACATAACGATTACAGTTTCACCAGAAAATTTAATAAAAATTACAATACGCCCGTAAAAACTGGACAAAAAGAACAAAAGGTAAAAACTCAATTCTTCGGCTAGCAGTGTCGGGGTTCGTTGGTTCCTGCCACTCACTTTGTTCTTCAATTCTGTCTTCTTCTTCGGGGGAAACTTTCTCAAAGAACTCATCACACTCACCTGTGGCACGAATGCCATGAGCCAAAGCCCAGAAAAAAATTCTCTAAACCGTCTAATAAATTCACAATAAAATATCCTACAATACACATCGTATAATACCCGATACAAATTTTAAGGGCAAAAAGATAAATAATTTATCATTTTCAACAGGACAAGCATATATGGGAACAATTGTGCTAGTGCGTGATGCAAATGAATGCGATGCAAGTGCCCAACCCGACTTGTATCCAGAAATAAAAACAAAAGTTCCACTTTAGGACTTATTTCTATTGCTTGTATAGACATATTATCGCTGTCGCCTCAGGGACATATTATCATTGCTGTGATAGGACTTGTTGTCATTGCCACCTCAGAGACTTATTTTCATTGCCGTAATGGGACTTTATGTTATTGCCACCTCAGGGACTTATTGTTAATGCCGTGATGAGACTTTATGTTATTGCTGCTTCAGAGATTTATTGTCATTGTCATGATGGGACTTTAAAAGGTTACCCACATTAAAAACTAGGATACTCGCTTAGTATCAATCCAAGGTCTAAATTACGAAAACTAAAGTGTTAGTAGCAAACCCAAGGTGCCCAACAGTATTCATAAATAATAAATCTTTCTTTTTGAACACCGGGGACACACCCGAGGTGCTAAGAGGAAATATATTCCAAAATAGTTACAAAAATGGCTACTAGGGACGCCCTATATTAGGAACCGAGAAAAGAATAATTTCAATAGAACCCAACCCACCACGATATATACAGAAATGACTCCAATAACCCAAGATGTAAATGTAGAAATGCTTATGATGTGTAATATGTTTCTTGTGTACAATTGATAATAGCATAATATCATGGTATAACACAAGGTACAACTCACTAAAGCTGAAAGTAGCATTCTACGAATCATAGTCTACAATTCAAGTGAAATGGATCCACCCTATTGGCATGGTTTTTAATCTTTAATTTATTAATTTCATACACCGATCATTCGCATAAATCATTTAAAATCCATATATTCAAGTTCCACAATGTGGCACGTTGCTCCTACACTTGGCCAAAATTTGGATAATTGTTCAAGTACCAATTTTTAAATTGCAACAGTGTTTTGAAGTACCTAGATATGAATTTAATTTCTAATATTGGAACACCAATTAGATAAAAATATTTTCTACAATTTTCATGTTTAACACTAAGGTTAGATCTTAGGGTAAAAAGGTTATTTATTTTATTTAAGTTAAAATCATTCAGCACTTTATAGAGGAAAACGTAGAATTTGGGCCTTAGTTGGCCATGATTTTGGGGTATCAATTCAAGGGATATAGGTTTGATATTTGGTGAGATTTTAGTTAAAGGTATCCCCTACATGTTTCATGTTTTGTATTAGGGCAAGTTATTTGGAAAAAGTTAGTGATTTTGGCCAATTTATAAAAAGGGTTCAGTCATCTTAAAAAGGGCCTTCAGAATACGTTTTCAACAGAGATGTCACAAGGCCTTTGGGTTACCATCGGAGGGTATTTTAGGTTGATTTTTGTTCAGTATTTAGTTTATTATTTTATCTACATTTTTTATATCTACCACTTTTGGATTGGGCTACTAAATACGTATGATTTTGGTCTCACAAAATTATGTGACAAAGAGCTCTATCAGTCACTAAGTCACAATAGTAACTTTGGAAAGGGTTTTGACCATCAAAACTTCATCGTTTTGGCTAATATTTGGTGGAAAATAAGATAAAATTGTCCTCTACAAGTTTTGTGTTTTAACCTAAGCTCGGTTTCCACTCTAACATAGGGTGTTTAGGTCTGCAACTTAGAGTGGTCAAAATCTAACACCTTTTGAAAAAAATGGTATATCTGGAGTTCTATTCAACGAAATCACTTCAAACAATTTTTTTTTGAAAGAGGACTTAAAAGTCTAGGTCTGGACATAAAAATAACATTTAGATGTTTTTTCTACAATTAGTTATGGTGATTTAAAGTTCATGGCAGAATATTAGTATGCCCAAAAAATTAGGTTATCTATGGTTTCGGTAATTTAGCTCATGTTAAGTTTAATTTTAATGTATTTCTTTGCATTCATGTCATATATTCATACAAACCAAAGTTTTAGAACCTACTCAAGCCATAAAACTCAAAAATACTCACATGCAAGCACATGTTACATTTGATCTTACATAAACTGTCCCTAACCTACTCATACGACGCCATTTTGAGTGAATCTTGTTTCTTATTCTTAGAGTTGATTATAGAGATGGATTGAGAGTTATTTTATGAGAGAATGATAAAAGGTTTGAGGAATTTACTTACCTTAGAAAGAGTAGATAATGGTGGAGGGTAAACTAGGACTTAGCTTTAGTGTGTCCTTGGTTTTCAAAGACCTCCTATTCTTGAATCCTCCTTCTTCTTCTCCTCCTTTCTTCTTTGAAACTTGGAAGAACACTTGGAGACCTAAGAATTCTGATCTCTATCTCTCTAATAATTGAAAATGGTGGCGGTGGAGGGTGGTTTTTGGAGAGCTTTATGGTGGTGGAAAAAATGATGGTGCTGGAAGTGATGTAAAGCATGCACAAGATTTGATTGGTGAAGGCAAGAGTTGGCATGTGATATGGATGAAAAAGATGACAAGGGGGGCTAGGGATTTCGGCCAAGGGTGTTTGGGTACTCCAAAAATTCAGATTTTGCATTATTATGGGGTTTAAATTGTATTTTAATATTATTTTGTGCATAAAATATTAATTTTATATATCTTTTTGATATGTTAATCTATTAAAACCTATTATACTAATGTGTTTATAATTAATTTAGTATTTTCATGATTTATCATAATTTTTGTAGCAATTAATTAAATAGGTATAGGTTTTTAAGTCAATTTAAGTTAGTTTGACAAGAATTGACTTTTTGACTTATTTATTGTGTAAAAATTTTAAATAATAATTTGTTTGATTTTGTTGACTTATATTATTATATTATTATGCATATTACTAGTATAAAAAGTCTTGGATCATAATAATGCTTAAATTATATAATTTTTTCTCATTTTTTAGCTTAAAAAGGTAAAATAGTCATTTTTTGGGCACAAACTGCAATGTGGCAGGCCACTAAGGGAATTTTTGTCATTTTTGATGTTATTTGGTCTTTTATTACTTAATTGTATTTAAATATCTGATTTAGGGTCTCCATGAGTTAAATTTTAGATTTTTAAGACTTTTTGCTGTACTAGGAAAAAAATGATCATTTTACCATAATTATGAGAATTTTTAAATTTTTAATCTTATATTTCATATTATTTACTTAATTTATGATGTTAGGAGTCTTCTCTGAATATTAGGCCTTTACCTTTGAGTATCTGGTCTTTCTAGAGTTTTTGGATCGAATTAGTGTTTCGGGTTGAGTTATGGTTTTCATCATTCTAGCGACCTAAGATCTTGTCAGCTAACCGTTGCTAAGGCTAGGGTTTGGGTTGAATCGCTACACTGGTCATTATAAACCGGGTTGTTACAACTACGGTCTGTACCGGACTGTTACAAACTATCCCCCTTAAACAAATTTCGTCCTCAAAATTTCGTATCGTACTTCATCGTGTGAATGATTGGGGATGATTTACTAGCATTGTGCCTTCTCATTTCCGTGGTGCTTCCCTAGAGCTTCTATTAACAGAATCGCTTTTCCTCCGGAGTACCTTGCCTTGGATCCCTATTGAGCTTTCTTCGAAGTTACATCATTGTACTCGTATACAACTCGTGGTAACTCGGGGGTTGATAGGGCGTTTGTATTGGTAAGCATGTAGGCTAATCTTACGTTGAAGTTACTTAATCTACACACCTTCGTATCACTCGGTGTCAGGGTTTCATGTCGTTTTCCTTGAAACTGTATGATAGTGTCATTCTTTACTTGCGCCCATACCTTCTTCTGTCGGCAATTGATGATAGCATGGTGCTTAGAGAGCCAGTCTATTTCGAGAATCACATCGTATTTATTAAAATCCCTAACTTGCAGGTCGCATGGCATAAGGGTGTTGGTACTCTCGACATGCACACTCTACAAATAAAGTCTATTCGCGTGTGATATTCTAAGGGTGTATCGACGCTTAGAGTTTGATCTAACACTTTGGTTCCATGGGCAGAGATTGCCTACATGCCAAAGATATGAAAAAAGGGATGCTCCAAAATCAAACAACACTTTCACTAAGGTATTGAATAGCACCAACATACCTTGCATAACTTGGGTACCTTTTACTTCCTCCTTCTGCAAAGCAAAGATGCGTCCTCATTGGGGGCTCTAGTTTTTGTTAAACGGTAGCCTTCCCATCCTATTTCGTTGGTTAATTGCTAGTCGGGCGACCTGAACTGGTTGCGGGTATTTTGGTGGCTGGTTCTGGGGTTGCCTCCACTGCTAGGAGTGGTTGTTTAGAGTCCTATGTCCTAGGCGCAGGCACTTAGATCTCTTATGTCCTAGTTGGTGACATTTAAAGCAGACATTAAATTTGGAAGAGGAGTCCCTTGGCTGCTCTTGTCTGTTCTCCTGTTGATATGGCTTTTTTGGAATGAACACTCGGTTGCTTTTTACTGGTCCTCTAGACCTGGTGTTTCCTTTCTTTTAGTTCCAAATCCTTATATAGAGTCAACTAAGTCTATTTTCGCCAATAGGGCTGCTTGTACTACTTGAGTGTAAGTTGGAAGCTGTAAGCAGATGACTAGTTCGGATAGAGGGTTCTAGGCCCCATTCCATCTTTCATGCCCTTGACTCTTTGTCCGGTATGATGGCCACGATGAATCGGCTTAGCTCTTCGAAGTGGTTGATGTACTGGGTTATTGATATAGATCCTTGTTTTAGCTCCAAAAGTTCTCTGGCTTGTCCCTATTGGAAGGGAGCTGGAAAGTACTTTTCTAAAAATATGTTTTCAAATTGATTCTAAGTCAAAGCTGCCACTTCTTGGGTGTTGTTGATCATAGACCACCAGTAGTCGGCCTCTTCTTCCAGTAGGTGTGCAGCTAGAGCTACTCGATCGGCATCGGTTTGCACTAATATGGAGTTAAACAATTTCTTGATAGCTCTAGCCATTCTTCGGCTACACTCGATTCAGCTCCTCCCTTGAACGTAGGGGCTCGTTATTTTCTGAGTTCTAATAAGAACCATGGCCTATCTCGGATGTGAGGATGGTTAATGCTGGTGGTAAGCTCACGCAAGACCTGGGCTAACCCTAGCGCTCCTTCGTTTACAGGTCCATCTGCTGGCTGTTGATGGTTAGGTTGTCTACCTGCCATCTGAATAAAGAGGGAAGGTGTTGTGGCTGGTGAGTCTTCTTTTTATGGTCTTAATTGTTTCTAGGTTTTAAGATTTTAGGGGGTTAATTTAAGACTTATTCATTTGTATTTCTTATCATTCGAGTTCGAGTACAATGCGTGATTACAAAGAGCGAGGCACATGACACATAAGGGCCCAACTAGAATAGGTATGGATAAAACCATCGGATTTTGACCGCGTAGTCCAACGTTACTTTCAAGTTCCGTGGCGTTTCCATTGTACTTCCATGTACCACACTTTTGCGGTTCTCATGCGAGCCTTATCAGTGATGGCTGTGACGCCCTGTTCTCCGGGCACGTCGAACATACATAAATATAAATATATGGATATACTAGCCATATATTCATATTTAAATACGTTAGTTATTACATCATAAAAGAGTTTTGAACTGTTCAAAAGTACTTAACTATTACAGTTTCACTAAAAATTTTCAAAAATTACACTAAGCACGGAAAAACTGAATATTAGAACAAAAGTAGAGGCCTCGACTCCTCAGAATGCATCAGTAGGATCCACGTGCTCTTAGAACTCACCCTGTTCTTCCAACTCTTCTTCTCCCTCTGGGATAACTTCCTCCAAGAACTCCTCCTCACATGTGGCACGAATGCCATGTGTCAAGGCCCAGAAGCAAAACACTCTAACCTTCTAGTCTAATCTCACGACACAAAATTCACCATAATACATACCATATAACACCCATTATAGTTTATAGTCAAGAAGATAGACAAATTTATGACAGGATAGCAGATAAGTCAATAAACATGTGCATATGTGATGTCGTGTATGAATTATAGACACCCAACTCAACATGCACCCAGATTATAAAGGGATTCCACGCCAGAAATTACCAGAGTAGACTTGATGGGACTTTGATCACAAAACCTATTCTCGCCTCGTTGTGAATAGTAACCGCATCGTTGGGCATCATGCCACAGCTGTTTTACTCAATGGCAACGGCGTGGGGTAGCCAATTACATCCTTATTCCAAATCATCTGGCCAAATTATATGCGCATAAAACCCACCTTAAGAATAAGAATGCTCGTTTGGCATCAACCCAAAGTCTAAATCATCAAACTAGAATGCTAGCGACCCGTGGTGCCCAATAATATCCATAAACCATTTCAAACATTGGGGACGCACCCACGGTGTATAAACTAAATTTGTAACACCGGGAACGCCCCAACCAGGGTGTATAAACCAAATTTATAACACCGGAGATGCATCCAGGGTGTACAAGAGGGATTCATCCTAAAATATTTTTGAAAATAGCAATCAGGGATGCTCTAGAATTAGAATCATGAAAGACAACTCAACATAACCCATCCCGATTATAAATCAACCAATCAAATTCTGAGTGGCCCTATTATGTTTCCGTACGTTAGGTTCCCATACATCAACGTTTTCGATCACTACGGCATATAGCGGCTGTTCAACTCAAGACGTGATACGACTCAGGACGCAACACGGCGTAGGACATACATGTCCCAAAGTTAATATATCCAATACAATAATTTGAATGGCACCATTATGTTCCCGTACGTTAGGTTCCCGTACATCAATATTCCCGATCACTACAGCGTATAGCGGCAGTTTGACTCAAGACGTGATATGACTCAGGACGTAACACGGCTCAAGACATACATGGTCCAAAGCTAACAGCCAGCCCCACAACGGTTTATATGGATGGACTCCAATATGCCAAGATGTAAGTGACAATGCCCATGATATCAAATATGGATCTCAAGTACCACTATCTATAACATGGCATCAACTAGTATGGCAAAGTTCATGATACAACTCGCAATTCATAAAGTACAGGTATGTGAAGCACAAGCTACAATTCTCAAGATATGATTCAATATGATCGCATGAATTTGAAATCATCATACATTCACTTAGAAACACTAATAAACTAATTCAAACCAATCATCATATAAAAAATCGGGTCTCATAGTAAGGGTACTCACACATACACTTAGCAACTTTTAAGGCCAAAATCAAGTATTAAATTAAAAGGGTCGATAAGGTTTTGGGGTATTTAGACTTGGAATCAAGTTATGATTTTTAAATTTCATTTAAATAAAAATATTTTTTACAACTCTCATATTTAACACCAAGGCCAAAACCTAAGATAAAAGGGTGAACAAAACATTTTAAGCAAAAACGGTTCAGCACTTTTCTCAAGATTTTACCAAAAATATGCTTCTATTAGTCTCAGCTTTGGGGTGTCAGATCAAGTCCAAATGAGCCCATTTTTTAGTATATTCTATTTTAACATGTCCCTTACAAGTTTCATGTTTAGAGATAAGGGTAGTTGTTTGAAAAAAGTTAGATTTTTTTTTCCATTTTAGAAAATAGGTTTTGTCAGCCGCCAAAACTCAGCAAAGCCGGTTTTGGACAGACGGTTTGAAACGGTTTTGGGGTATCATCCCAAGGCTTTAAGGTCTGATTCTTTGGCAGAAAGTACTTCCATATTTTAGCTAGAATGTTCATGTAGACCACTTGTGGAATATGTCACTAAAAAAAGGGGTTTTGGGTTACACATAAATATATGACAGAAGTGTCCCTTGAGGGCTGAAACTCAATAGAGACTTTCAAAGGGATTTTGAACTTTCAAAACTGAGTAATTTGTGCTCATTTTTGGTGGATAGATAGATATACATGTATTCTACAACTTTCATGTTTTTACCAAAGTTGGGACCTCACTTTAAACTAGGGTTTCCAAGTCGGTAGTGTTGACTGGTGGAAAAATGACACATTTTGGTAAAATTACAATATCTTGAGTTCTACTTATGAAAATGAGTTAAAACTAACTTTGGATGAAATATAACACAAAAATATAAATTTGGACATTAAGAACATGCTTAGATCAATTTTCTACATTGAGTTATGGTATTTCAAATTTCAGGGAAAAAACATCTATGTTCTCAAAAATCATGTCAATTAGGGTTCAAGTCTTCTACTTGTGTCATGTCAAGTTTTTGTTCCATTTTTTTGCATGCTTGTGTTTTAGACTTTAATATCAAAGCTCCAGAACACTTAGAAGTCATCAAACTCAAAGATAACAATATACAACAATATCTCATATCACCCATAAACATATATAACTGCCCTAAATTTCTAACTACGACTCTTTTTCGGTTTGATTTCGGTTCTCGATTCTTAGAGTGTTTAAAGCGATGTGTTGGGAGATATTTTGAGAGATATTAGACATAAAATTTAAAGATTTTACTTACTTACTTGAGGGCTCAAGGGATGGTGGTATGGAAGGACTTGTTTTAGGAAAACATCTCTTGATTCTTAGCTCCATTCTTCCTTCTTTCTCCTTCTTTTTCTCCCTCAAACATATAGAATACTTCAAAAAATATGAAGGTATGGTCCCTCACCTCTCTTGCATAAAAATATGAAGGGGAGGGAGTGGTGATTGGCTTGGTTTGTATAGGAGAAGGGTCAGAGAACAAGGAGGGAACACAAGAATAATTAAGGTGCTTTTTTGTTTCCTTTTTTCCTTGCACATCACATGGGTTGAGTTGACATGGTGCAACTTTTGAGGGAGGTGTATCAGATTTGGTGGAGGGATTACAGCAAGGGACTGTTTGGGGAACAAAAACTTGACCCTACATCAATCAAGGGGTTCTGTATTGGCTTTCGTGCCATTGTGTAAGAAAATGCATTAAAAGTTAATTTAAAATATCTTTTTGGTATTTTTTTTTCTACTAAGACCTATTATTTTAATATTTTTATGATAAAAATAATATTTTCAAGTATCATCATAGTTTTCATAGCAATTGACTAAATAGATGTAGTCTTTTAAGTCAAATTAAGCTATTTTGGTAATATATGATTTTTGACTTATTTTGTTATGTATTAACTTCAATAATGATTTGTTTGGTTTTATTGACTTATAATGCTGAATTATTATATATATTACTTGTCCAACAAGTATTGGATCATCATAATACTTAATTTAATACATTTCTCATCATTTTACGCTAAAAAGAAAGCAAAAAGTCACTTTTTGGCACTCTTCCAAAGGTGGTCGGCCACTAAGGGGTATTTTTGTTATTTTTGATGCTATTTTGTCCTTTTTTACTTAATTGTACTTAAATTCTTAATTTAGGGTATTCATGTGTCAAAATTTAGATTTTTAAGACTTTTTGCTGTACTATGGGAAAAATGGTCATTTTACTCTATTTATGAGAATTTTTAATTTTTAACTCATTATCTCATGATATTTACTTCATCTAAAATGTTGGGAGACTCTCCGGGTGTTAAGGCTTTGCTGCCTGAATTTTGGACATTTTTAGGGTTTTCGGGCTAAACTTAGGGTTTTCGATTCGAGTTAGGATTTTGAATCTCGTTCATGCTCTATAGCCTTGTGGACTATCTGTCACGAATACTAGGGTCCAAGCAGGGTCGTTGCAATGGCGATAGGAACCTTCATGTAGGTCTCTGTTAGAGATGTTGTATGAGCTCCTACTTAGTAGTTCTTATTGTCGGTTATTGATCTTCAAAATACGTTAAGCGTGGATGCTGGCTGACATTTTGTGCTTTAACTCCAGGTAGAGATCTGCTTCGCGACTCGATGATGTGCCAGGTGGTTCTTCTAAGGATGTGCATGACCCGAGTTTCTCGTGAAAGCGCTAAAGTCTAGTAATATCGTTTCTCATTGATCTAGGTTTTAGGAGATGCGACCTAGGGTGGCGAGTGGTCAAGAGTTTAGCCGAGAATTTCAAATAATGTACTAGACTACACGATACGTGGTTGGGGTTTAGAGTTGCTTAGGGAAGGTAAACAAATTCTTTACCAAGATTCAATGGAAGATTCCCAAATGGTTCAAAAGATAGGTCAGACGAGGTCAATTGGTCACGATTAAGGCAGTCACCGTTGACACAAATTGAATGGTTATTTGGGGTTCAAATTTAGGTCAACCAAGAGGAGGACAATGAACAATACTTAAACAAATGTCCTTGGAACTAATTCAGTACAATTTGATTATGATAAAGAGATGTTAAGCAGTAGGCAGCTAAACTAGATTATTGCCATGAAGTTACGTCGACCTAACATACTTCAATTCAAGCATCCAAGTTTACTTCCATGGTAAAGATTTCAACAGTGTACAAAAGAAATCATAAGATCACTACAACAGATTATGGTTTCAGAATCGAGAGAAGATGAACGATAGCAAAGACTATCAATATCGAATGTTTGGAACGGGTAATTAACAAAGATTTGATATTGAGTTCTACAAAAGAAGAGTTAGTTCAAGGAGGCTAGCTTGAGTCAGAGGAGAATCAAATGCAAATACCGGTCATCATTGAGGCGTGTAAACTTGAGGACAAAGGTACTTTCTATGATTGAAATTATGATAGGATTATCAACAAGACTTGGGTGCATAAGGGTTACCAACGAATGACACATGACGGTACCGTTGAGGACTGAGAATATAAGAAGGAAGGATATGCAATGAACTTCAATCAAGTATAAAAGTTGATATAAGGGTTTAGGGTAAACACGAAAAGAACTTATAAGGATGAAGTAATGGGGTTCTAACGGTGGCTCTCGAGGTGATATCTAAAATTTTTGCTAGTGCGTACTCCCGTCTACCCCCCTTAAAATAAAATAACTTGTTGCATGAATCTCCGATCTTCAATCTTGATGCTCTTACTCGTCTTTCGTTTGTAGATTTTCTGCTGCTTCTGATCCTGGTAACATCTTAACCCGACACGCTATAAGACTTAGACGCCGCAGATTTTAGTTCTTATAATGTATAAATGATAATTATAATTAATACAATGCGCCCTACAGAGAGCTTCTATGCAACAGAACGCATGGTTTCCCACAACTTTAGGCCTGAACGTTCATTAAACCTAGGCTCTGATACCAACTGTGACACCCCGTCCTCCGGAAACGTCAGAACATACATAAGTATAGATAAGAAGGATATTCTAGCCATTCATTCATATTTAGATATCATAAATATTATATCATTAAGAGTTCTGAACTGTTTATAAGTACAAAACAATTACAGTTTCACTAGAAAATTTAACAAAAATTACAATATGCTCGTGGAAACTAGACAAAAAGAACAAAAGATAAAAAATCAATTCTTCAACTAGCATTGTCGAGGTCTGCTAGCTCCTGCCACTCACTCTGTTATTCAATTTTTTCTTCTTCTTCGGGGGCGACTTTCTCGAAGAACTCATCACACTCATCTGTGGCACGAAAGCTATGAGCCAAAGCCCAGAAGAAAATTTCCTAAACTGTTTAACAAACTTACAACAAAATATCATACAATACATATCGTATAATATCTTATATAAATTTTAAGGGCAAAGAGGTAGACAATTTATCATTTTCAAAAGGGCAAGCATATGTGGAAACAATTGTGTTAGTGCGTGATGTAAATAAATGCGATGCAAGTGCCAAACCCGACTTGTATCCAAAAATAAAAATAGGAGTTCCACTTTAGGACTTATTTCTATTGCTTGTATGAACTTATTATCGTTGCCGCCTTAGGGACTTATTATCATTGTCGTGATAGGACTTGTTGTCATTGCCGCCTCAGGGACTTATTGTCATTGCCGTGATGGGACTTTATGTTATTGCAGCCTCAGAAACTTATTGTCATTGCCGTGATGGAACTTTATGTTATTGTTGTCTCAGGGACTTATTGTCAATGTCGTGATGAGACTTTACGTTATTGCCGCCTTAGGGACTTATTGTCATTGCTGTGATGGGATTTTACAAAGTTACCCACATTAAAAACTAGGATGCTCGCTTAATATCATCCCAATGTCTAAATTATCAAAACTAGAGTGCTAGTGACGAACCCGTGGTGCCTAACAGTATTCATAAATAAAAAATCTTTCTTTTTGAACATCGGGGACACACTCGAGGTGCTTAGAGAAAATATATTCCAAAATAGTTACAAAAATGGCAATCAGGGACGCTCTAGACTAGGAGTCGAGAAAAGAATAATTTCAATATAACCCAACCCACCACGATAGATACGGAAAGGACTCCAATAACCCAAGATGTAAATGTAAAAATGCTTATGATGTGCAATATACTTCTCGTGTACAATTGATAATAGCATAACATCATGGTATAACACAAGGTACAACTCACTAAAGCAGAAAATACCATTCTACGAATCATAGTCTACAATTCAAGTGATTGGATCCAACCTATTGGCATGGTTTCTAATCCTTAATTTATTAATTTCATACACCGATCATTCGCATATATCATTTAAAGTCCATATATTCAAGTTTCACAATGTGGCACGCTACTCCTATACTTAGCCAAAATTTGGGTGTAATTGTTCAAGTACCAATTTTTAAATTGCAACAGTATTTTGAAGTACCTAGACATGGATTTAATTTCTAATATTTGAACACCAATTAGATAAAAATATTTTCTACAACTTTCATGTTTAACACTAAGGTTAGATCATAGGGTAAAAGGGTTATTTATTTTATTTAAGTTAAAACCATTCAGCACTTTACAGAAAAAAATGCAAAATTTGGGCCTCTGTTGGTCACTATTTTGAGGCATCAATTCAAGGACTATAGGTCTAATTTTTTGTGAGGGTTTAGTTTAATGTATCCCCTACAAGTTCCATGTTTTGTGTTAGGGCAAGTTGTTTGGAAAACATTAGTGATTTTGGCCAATTTATAAAAAGGGTCCAGTCATCCTAAAAAGGGTCTGTAGAATAGGTTTTTAATAGAGAAGTTATAAGGCCTTTGGGGTACCATCCAAGGGTATTTTGAGATTCTTTTTGCTCAGTATTTAGTTTATTATGTTATCTATATTTTTCATATTTACCACTTTTGGATTTGGCTACTAAAAACTTAAGATTTTGGTCTTACAAAATTGTGTGACAGAGAGCTCTGTCAGTCACTGAGTCACAACAATGACTTTGGGGAGAATCTTGACCCATCAAGACTTCATAGTTCTGGTTAATGTTTGGTGGACAGTAAGATAAACATATCCTCTACAAGTTTTGTGTTTTGACTTAAGCTCGATTTCTACTCTAACATAGTATTTTTAGGTTTGCAACTCAAAGTGGTCAAAATCTAACACTATTTGAAAAAAAAATGGTATATCTAGAGTTCTATCCAACGAAATCACTTTAAACTAATTTTTTTATTAAAGAGGACTTAAGAATCTAGGCATGTACATAAAAATTACATTTAGATCATTTTTCTACAATTAGTTATGGTGATTTAAAGTTCAGAGCAGAATATTGGTATGCTCAGAAAATTATGTTATCTATGGTTTCGGTAGCTTAGCTCATATTAAGTTTAATTTTAATGTATTTTCTTTGCATGCATGTCATATATTCATACAAACCAAAGTTCTAGAACCTACTCAAGCCATAAAACTCAAAAATACTTACAAGCAAGCACATGCAACACTTGATTTTACGTAAACAGTCCCTAATCTACTCATATAAGGTCTTTTTGAGTGAATCTTGTTTCTTATTCTTAGGGTTGATTATAGAGATGAATTGAGAGTTATTTTATGAGAGAATGATAGAAGGTTTGAGGAATTTACTTACTTTAGAAAGAGTAGATAATGGTGGAGGGTAAACTAGGACTTACCTTTAGTGTGTCCTTGGTCTCCAAAGATTTCTCATTCTTGAATCCTCCTTTGTCTTCTCCTCTTTTCTTCTTTGAAACTTTGAAGAACACATGTAGATCTAAGAATTATGATCTCTCTCTCTCTCTAATAACCGAAAATGGTGGTGGTGGAGGGTGGTTTTTACAGAGCTTATGGTGGTGGAAGAAATGATGGCGGTGGAAGTGATGTAAGGCATGCACAAGGTTTGATTGGTGGAGGTAAGAGGTGGCATGCGATATGAAAGAAAAAGATGACAAGGGGGGCTGGGGATTTCGGCCAAGGGTGTTTGGGTGCTCCAAAAATACAGATTTTGCATTATTATAGGGTTTAAATTGTATTCTAGTGCCATTTTGTGTAAGAAAGTACATAAAATATTAATTTTATATTTCTTTTTGGTATCTTAACCTACTAAAACCTATTATATTAATGTGTTTATAATTAATTTAGTCTTCCTATGATTTATCATAATTTTTGTAGTAATTAATTAAATAGATGTAGGCTTTTAAGTCAATTTAAGCTAGTTTGATAAGAATTAACTTTTTGACTTATTTATTGTGTAGAGACTTTAAATAATAATTTGTTTACTTTTGTTGACCTATATTATTATATTATTATGTTTATTACTTCTATAAAATATTTTGGGACGTAAAAATACTTACTTTATACAATTTTTTCTTATTTTTGAGTTTAAAAAGGCAAAATATCACTTTTCGAGTACGAACTCCATTGTGGCCGGCCACTAAGGGAATTTTTGTCATTTTTTGATGTTATTTTATCTTTTATTATTTAATTGTATTTAAATATTCGATTTAGGGTGTCCATAGATTAAATTTTAGATTTTTAAGACTTTTTGCTGTATTATGGGCAAAATGGTCATTTTACGCTAATTATGAGAATTTTTAATTTTTTAATCTTTTATTTCATGTTATTTACTTAATTTAGGATGTTAGGAGTCTTCTCTGAGTATTAGGATTTTACCTTTGAGTATCTGGTCTTTCTAGGGTTTTTGGGTCGAATTAGGATTTCGTGTTGAGTTAGGATTTTTATCATTCTAGCGATCTAAGATTTTGTCAGCTAACCGTCACTAATGCTAGGGTTTGGGTTGGATCGCTACACCGTTTGTTATAAATCGGGTTGTTACAACTAGGGTCTGTACCAAGGTGTTACAAGTGAGCTATGGTTCTTCTTCCGTTCTACTGGTATTTTTTCTCAGTTCTTCCAGAACAATTTTGTTATTGGGCTTATGGTCCATAATATAAATCTCTTTTAAGAATCAGGCATTGGTGCTAACAATGACCTTCTGATTCTAAAGATTATAAAATAGACCACCATTCATTCCCTTGGGATACCCCACAAAGAAACAGACTTCTGTCATTGGTTCCAACTTACCCGCATTCTCTTTCAGCACATGTATTGGAAACCCCCAAATCTGAATGTGTTTTAGACTAGACTTATGCCCGGTCCATAATTCTGTGGAATTAGAAGATACTGAATTAGAAGATACTGACTTAGAAGGTACCAAGTTCAGAATGTAAGTTGCTATCTCTAATTCGAATTCGCAAAACGAATCGGGTAATCCAACTACACCATAAGAGTCATATTCTTTCTTTTTGCTACACCATTCTGCTGCGGAGTGTCAGGTGCGGTCAATTGAGATATAATCTCTTCTAATGATAGGTAATCCATAAACTCTCCATAAATGTATTTTCTACCATGGTCGGATCATAGTAATTTGATACTTTTATCCAGATGCTTCTACGTCTCTGCCTTGAATTCTTTGAAATTTTCAAAGCATTTAGACTTATGATACATCCAGTAAATGTATCCATACCTTGAGTAGTCATCAATGAAACTGACGAAATACTTAAAACTACCTCTAGCCCGGATTATCATAGGACCATACACATCAGAATGAATCAGCTCAACGGTTCTTTAGCTCTATAGCCTTTGGCCGAAAAGGGCCTCTTGGTCATCTACTCTCTAAGCAAGATTCAATGACTGGAAGTGCCTCCACTTCCAATGAACTGAAAGGTCCATCTGCTACCAGTTTGTTTATCTTTTTTAGATTAATATGACCAAAATGTAAATGCCAAAGAAACGTTTGGTTCATTAAAAAAGAAAACTTTCTCTTATTTAGTAAATTAGATGTGTTATTCAATTCAGTTAGTTGTAGTGTAGGAGAGATATGAGTAATAACATAAAGATCATCCACCAATATACCAGAATAGATAACTCATTTATTATCCTTAATAACCACATAGTTATTAAAATAAACCAAATATCTATTTTTAACTAATCTAGAAACGAAAGCTAAGTTTCTTCAAATGAAGGTACATAAAGACAATCTCTCAATATTAAAACCCGATCTCTACCAAAATTGAGAGCGACATCTCCTACTGCAACTGCTGTTACCTTTGTATTATTGCTCATATGCTGGTAAATCTCCCCATCACTAAGTTGTTGGGTTTCCTAGAACCCCTGCAACGAATTACAGATATGATTAGTGACTCCCGTATCTACACATCAGGTATCGGTAGATAATACAGCAAAACATGTTTCCACAACTAGTGAATAGAAATTACCCTATTTGTTCTGCCTTTTGAGAAATACTGGACATAGCTTTTTCGAGTGCCGTATCTAGTTGTAGTGAAACTATTTGCCTTTAAGTTTTTTCACACCAGTCCGTGGCCCACTAACTACCCTGGAAACTGTGTATCCTTGTTTCTGAATCTTTTTCCTCTTCATGCCGTTTGGCCCAGAGGAAGAACCTTTTGAAAAAACAAACACATTTCCTGGTATTGAAGGAATACCATTGGTAGTTAAAGCTAAATCTAAGTTACTTTTTCAGTCAACAAAATTCGGTCTCGTAAGTTTATTTTCTTTGAGTATTAAAGTGAATGGGTTGAAAGTTATTTTAGTACTGAGAATCGCATAATTAAAATACTGTTAATTATGATGAACAAAATTTTAAATTTATTTTAATTTGGTTCCCTCGATAGGAGGACGTCTACTATCCATCGTTAGTCTAGACAGGCTAATTCCTTTTAATTTTACTATCTAGGCAACTGACCCTGTCAAATAAAATTAAATAGCTAACATAGTTTCGGTCCAGTAAATAATAGCAGTGACTTAGATGAAGAGGATACTAGTTATTTACAGCTAAGTGTTAACCACCACCTAATCCTAGATCAATCGCTTCGCAATAAACCCTTCAGATGGAGATGTGATCCACACTAACAATTATCTAGAATTATTCCTGAAGGAGGTTTGTACTGACGATATCACAATTAATATGTCTGATAGGGAGGAAGGCCTTACTGCCAACATACAGAATTAAATACTTATATTTTGCAAGAACCTATAATCTGATTTTTTGTGTGCAAACTGTACTCTACACACCAGAATAAATACTAAACAAAATAAAGGATATTCATGCATAACATTAAAGAAATGATATTGCATACATTGCTCATTAAAATTATCATAAAATGAAAAATTATTAAAATAAAATTAAATACTAAAATCAAAATAAAATCCATGATTTTCAGTATATAACCATAACACCATCCACCCTGCCCCAAAAGATAAAATTGATCAAATATGGAGTAACTATCACTATACTGGGTGAAACTAGCTTGCCAGCTCCACTCAGTGATGTTACCCTGCTTCTTGAGATCCAACACGAGGAGGAAGATTTCTTATTGAACGGATTTGATTTTGATGAAACCAAGGCCATACAAGTTTTGATAAATGATGAGGGGAGTTATGTTAACCCAAGAGTCATAGCCATGATGAATGAAATGTCTCACTTTCCAGGCATGGGATTAGGAAAGCATTTGCAAGGGATTTCGGAGTCGATCCCTGTAAATCACAATCACCTTGGGTACGGACTAAGATACAAGCCAGAACTAGAGGAGGTAAACATAGAAAATTATGGGTTGACGCTAAATGGACGTTTCATCAAAGAAGGGGGCAATTTTCCTCACTGTGGATTCTCCGAATCATGGATTGAAGGGAAGACTAACAAGAAATTACCAGGATTGGAGATCTTTTTCAGTTACCAGTTATCCAAAAATGATGAAGAAGTCAAGATTTGGCAGATGGGTCTTGTAGGAAAGATGCTGACAGATTGGGCAAATCTTTGTGAAGAAAGAGATCTGGAGTCTTTTCTCAATGAAGAGATGGCCTAAGTGCGTATAAACAATGATGACAAAGACAAGGACGTGCTGATGATAGAAGCTGACGCGCCTGTAGATCACACTTCGCTTATCATGGATGCAACTAAAATAAAAAAAAGTTAGTCCTTTAAGTCATTTATTATGAATGATGTAACGAGTGGGTAGGCATGTAATTTGGGCACGAGCCCTGCCGGGGACCAGGCGGGCCAAGCCTAGCCCAGGCCCAGCGAGTTTCTGCCAAATTTTTGGGCCGGACCGAGCCGGGCTTTTTTCTCAGGGGGTCGGCCTAGACCCTAGGAGTAAAGGGCTCGGGCTTAGACTACAGGCCTGGGCCTCTGGGCAGGCCTGACCGGGCCTGCCTGTTTTTTTTTTAATTTTTTTATTATTCAAATTTATTATATTATATAAGTTTATTATTATAAGTTTATTATATTATATAAACTTATAATTTTTTTTGTATTCAAATTTATTATATTATATAAGTTTATTATATTATATAAGCTTACTATATTATATAAGTTTATATATTATATAAACTTACAAGTTTTTTTTTTTTGTATTCAAATCTATTATATTATATAAGTTTAACAATTAAATGAAGTAAACTTGAACAATTGAAATAATAAAATGCGATATAAACTTTATTAATTAAAAATTAAATGTGAACAATTTTACACATTGTAAGTGTATTGTACATATTAAAAAAATAGAGAAATTGCATCACTAT
>JAUMHN010000015.1:3385721-3403003 GCA_032360265.1 Heliamphora ciliata
AAAATAAGTGCAAAAAATTATATATGCTGGATTAATAAAAAAAATATTATAAACATAATATTACGATATGCATTTAAATATGCACTAGATTTTAGTAGTACATAAAGATAAACCTAAATTTTAAAAAATAAGCTGGATTTTAATTTTTAATCCCAAAATAAACCTAAGTCTGGAATTATTTGGCAAAAAATTAATTAGAAAATTAATTAGTAACATAAAATTAATTTTTTAATCAAAATAGAAAACTTAAAAATAAAAATAAATTAATAAATTAAATTTTATGTTACTTATTTTATATTTAGAAATTTTTTATTTTTTAATTAAAAATTTTTAAACAAGATTTTGTAATTAAAAAAAAATAAAAAAAATTAAAAATATTGTTGAAACAGTATTTTCGTTAACGGAAGTTAACTTTTAAATTTAAGTGTTATAAAAATAAAAATATAAAAAAAAATAGTAATATTTTAAAAAATAAAAATAGTGTCAATATTATTACATTCTTAAATACAAGAATGTAAGTCTAATTTACCCAATTTTTATTTATAAACCATACACGTTAATTTTTTTTTTTTAATCTTTGGGTGACATTTCCTTTTTTAAACCGCATAAGTTTTAGTCCACCTTTGTTTGGCGCTTCAACAATTGAAATTTTAATCACAATTCTAAACCCGTCTATCTCAGAATAAGCAACGTCTCTCTCTCTCTCTCTCTCGCTCTCTCTCATGAAACCTAAAAATCTAACGCAACCACCGCTCACAACCCAGAAGTGCACTGTGGGCTGTCCGATCCTGGATAGCTTCCTCCGCGGCGGTGTCCCCTGCAACTCCGTGACCGAGTTCGTCTCCGAGAGCGGTTGTGGCAAAACTCAACTCTGCCTTCAACTCCTCCTCTCAGCCCAGCTCCCCGTCTCCCTCGGAGGTCTTGCCGCCGCCTCTATCTACATCCACTCCGAATTCCCATTCCCTTTTCGCCGCCTCCAACAACTTTCCCAATCGTTCCTCTCTTCCCATGCCCACCTCTTCTCATCTCGCGACCCCTGTGACCACATTCTTGTCCACGCAGTGCATTTCGCGGACCAATTACTCGATGTATTGCACCGGCTTGATTCCATCCTCGCCAATCCACCAACACAATTACCCATTAAGCTGATTGTGATTGATTCAATTGCAGCGCTGTTTAGATCCGAATTTGATAACACTCCGACTGATCTCAAGCGGAGATCGACTTTATTTTTCAAGATTTCTAGCAAGTTGAAGTCACAGGCAAATAGGTTTGGTCTTGCGGTGGTGGTTACAAACCAGGTGGTTGATTTTGTGGGATCATCCGACGGGTTGAGTGGGCTGAGGGTTGGGAATTTGGGTTGTTTTTATTCCTCTGGGAGGCGGATTTCCCCCGCTTTGGGCCTATCGTGGGCAAATTGCGTTAATTCAAGGCTGTTTTTGTCGAGAAATCAGGAGATATTACGCAAAGGTGCTGGTTTGGTCGATGCAGGTGATGGTGATTCTGTCGAAAGACGAACAAAGCGCCTTCTTCATGTTGTTTTTGCACCTCATTTGCCCGAATCGTCTTGTGAGTTTGTGATCGCCGGAGACGGGGTTTTTGGGGTTGAAAGGTAACAATCACTCTTTACAAGAGCTCAAGTCATATGATGCTGAGAAGAGCAACACAGGTTGGTATTTTGTGGTTCTTCAGGGTATTTTCCTTTTGAGCAATGAAAATGGAGCAATTGTGCTTGCATTGTGTTTCATTTGTAACCCTATTTCTGCTGGCAGATTAGAACCTAATAGTAGTAATAGTTTCACAGGCAACTCATAAATCTTATCTTGTAAAAAGGTATATGTAAGATATGTTTTTTTATAGGCCTAACGGGTTGGTCAAAATCTAATAAGCCTAAAGTGTTGGGGAAAAAAAAGACCCAACTAAAAAAAGACTCAAATTAAAGAAAAGCACAAACTGAAAAAAAGCCTAAACCATAGAAAGGCTCAAACTAAAGAAAAGCACAAACTGAAAAAAAAGTCTAAACCAAAGAAAGACTCAAACTAAAGAAAAGCGCATATCAAATAAAGACCAAATTTTCATAAAGACAATTTTTTATGAGGCCCCAAATTAAATAAGATCTAACTTCCATAAAGCCTAATTTTATTAAAGGTCCAAACCAATTGAAAGCCTAAGAGCTTTTTCCATTTCGTTCAAGTCTAAATTATATTTCTTTAAAATCCCAAATAAGGCAAAGACCAAGCCCAATTTTCTTCTTAGCACAAATATAAGTTTTTAAGTTTTTTAATAAAATCTTTATAAGTATATAAATATATTATATATAAGATTAAATAAAATAAATAAATAAATAAAAAGAAAAAAAGAAATGGGTCTCATTATCCTTGATGGGAATTGTCATGGGTAATCATATTAACATGTAATCTTGCTATTTTTTAACTATTAAGTTAAGTAAACCTTTCATAGCCATAACCTCTTAACTTCTTCAAGAGACATCTTCCATTACAAAACATTCCTACCTTCCTCTAGTTATATATCTTCTTGCTAACTCCCTCTAGATACGTCTCTCCTTAAATTTTCTCAAGATACATCCCCCAACTTTATTCTGGTTATATCTTCCATTTATTAGTTCCTCAAGATACATCTCCTTATCTCACCCAAGTTTCATCTTCTCTTTCTAACTCTCTCAAATTACATCTTCCTTTCCTAAGGATGCATTTCTCATTCCTAAGGATACATCTCCCATTTACAAAACCCTCATAACTCCCTCAAGTCAAATTAGACTATAAAAGGAGCCTTTTCCTTCCCCTCACACTCACTAATTCGGCAAAGAGAGAGAGAGAGAGAGAGAGAGAGAGAGAGAGGGAAGAAGAAGAAGAAGAAAAAAGGAAAACGGGGAGGCAAATTCTAAAGCTAAGCCCTTTTATCTTTGATCAAGACTCTCCATGGTAGGAAGTAGGAATCTCATACTACTATATTTTTCTTCTCTGTTAGCACCTCTTAAACAACCTTTTATAAGATTAAAAGAAGAAGAAAGAAGGAAAATGGGGAGGGAAATTCTAAAGCTAAGCCCTTTTATCTTTGATCAAGACTCTCTATGGTAGGAAGTAGGAACCTCATACTACTCTATTTTTCTTTTCTGTTAGCACCTCTTAAACAACCTCTTATAAGATTAAAGAATTAAACACAACACCTTGAACCATGGATGTCAAATAAAGAACCGAAATGAGAAAACTAGTTAGAAATTAGTTGCGTTGAATTTTTGTTAATTCTTTTTTCTTTCTATAACTTGAATGGATATGTTAAATACACTTTGAGCCTCTGGATTTTTATGTTTTTGGTGTTTGTTGAGTGTATTTATCTATGGTCTAAGTTGAGTCTAAGTTTAGAAAGGAAGGAATAATGTTTTACCGGTCGAAAATAAAAAAAAAAGTCATTTCTCTTTTACCCGAATTTACAAAGAAACCAACCATTGCGTAAATCAAAACCTATTTTCATTGGAGCTTTCTTGAGATGTTTTTCACATGTGTGATTTTTTATAGAACCTCAAAATGCATTTGTCACCCCAACAAAGCCTTTACGGTATTATACTAAAGTTGGCAAAAAAAAAAACACTCCACTTTCTTGAATTTTAGAACAATATAGAAAAATCTCCTCAGGACAAATTTTATGTCCAGAACTAGATTTTTAAGTTATTTTTCATTTAAAAATTTATTGAAGAGATTTGGTAGGATAACTTTTCGTAAAAAGAATTTTTCCCGAAAAGGGTTATTTTCGGATAGTTTCTGTTCAACCCATTTTATCCCATGTTTAGAGAATGTTTAGGACTTTTCTTTTTTCTTGAAAAAGTTTCCTCACATGTATATCTATATCACTCTGTCAAATTTCGTGACAAACAAGTAAGGTTTCGTATTTTTGAAGTATTTTAAATTGAAGCAAAATGAATTTGGAATTTGGTTTTTAGTGATGAGTGGTGACTTATGTGTGTTGTACTTGTCTTCTTTCTTTAACTTGTTAAGCATGAGTTTTCTTGTGTTATTATAGCATGTTTGAGTATTGAAAAGAATGTTTATCTTATGTTATACCCCTGCTAGCTTCCATCATGATAATGTACGGAACCAAATGTTGAACTTCGAATAAATGCCCTATTTTTTAGAAAATTGGGTTTGGGTTTAAGTATAGCACTCAGTGTTGAGGGTGGGTCCATTGCGTCATGAGCAGTACTATATATTTGTATCCATGCCTTTTTTGAGACAGGTTCAGGCGTGCGTGACAATACGATAAATCGATCATACGTCACTTAGTTACGTACATGTAGTATGTGACAAGAGCGTGATGATTCGGGGAGGTGTTTGAGAGCATAGTAGACGGGAACGTTAATGGTACA
Source organism: Heliamphora ciliata (assembly GCA_032360265.1). NCBI lineage: Eukaryota > Viridiplantae > Streptophyta > Magnoliopsida > Ericales > Sarraceniaceae > Heliamphora > Heliamphora ciliata. Next base: position 3,390,103 of record JAUMHN010000015.1, read on the forward strand.
GTGGAGGTGAGTGTCCGTTGTAATGTGGTATGGGACGGGTTCCATGGTGAGACTCGGGAAATAGTTTCTTTTAACAAAGATACGAAAACTACTGTGAATTTTATGTTTGTATTGTAATTGTTCTTCATCATATATGTATGCTTTGTGTTAGGGGAGCACAAAAGGCTTGAGAAATCGAAAAATCGAATCAATCTGACCTCTACAAGTTGGGTTGGTTCAGTTTTTACAAGTAATTGGTTTGGTCTTGGGTCCTAAAAAAGTTAAATCGATAATATTGACTCGCTTCCTGGATTAGTTTGAGATTAATCCAAATCAATCCGAAAATCGAACCGTATGGATCTGATTAATATATATATATATATATATATTAATCATTAGATTGTATATATAATTATTGTGAGATTCATATAGAAGTAATAAAAAACATTCTATCTTTACAAATTAGAAAATAAGAGTTATTAGATTAGATAATTATTATTAATTGTTATTTATTTGTTATATGTTATTTATTTATGTGACTTTTTTTGTTAGACATTTGTTATTTTTTTTACTTAATAGATTATAAAATAATTATTTAAACTTTTTTTTCATACTTGTATTATACTGTTTGGGTGTAAGTTTTTATTTGTTATTCATTTTAAACTTTTCAAATTTATACATATTAATTTTTTTCGTGCGCGCAAAGTAATTTTTAAAATTCATGGAACCGTGGTTCCAAACTAAAATAATTCGATTTTTATTGGTTTGGTTTGGTTTGATTCTACAACATGATTGGATTAGTTCTAAATCCAAAAAATTGAAACTGATAAAAATTGATTCTGTTCTAAAATTAGTACGAAACCGAACTAAATCGACCCATGTGCATCCTTACTTTGTGTTGTTTTGAATATATGTGATAAGGGTAGGATAGTAAGGTATTGATTGTTTCTTTTAATGGTAGCAGCTAATGGAGTCCTATAGGTTTAGTCTGTTATATCAGGGAGTAAGTCAGTTAGAAGTTATGCGGCTGTTGGAGAGCCTACTTCGACCTCAAAGATTTCAAAAGTTTCTTTAAGTTCCTTTTTTTTTTCTCCATTTTCTGTCTCTGTTTTTCCCTCTCTTTTTACCAAATCCCAACTTATTCCTATATATGTCATTATTTTTAAAAAAAGAATTGATTCAATTTTTACTACCTCAATGTTCTCTCCCAAGCATTATAAAAAAGATAGCTTATCAGTTTCACACTGGGTGCGGAGTTCTTTTCTTTCTATTCATTTTCTGATCATGTGCCTTTTATTTACCCTTCATGGTTTTGCTTCTCTATAATTAATTTATGGGCTTTCTTCTTATAAGGTCATGTACAACGTCTTTGCCTAATGGTTCAATGGTGGCTTCTGTCAAGAGGAGGTTGTGTTATTTCCCAAAGTTCTGTTGCTCCCATGTGTAGAGAAGGGAATGGTGTTGCCCACCATTTAGCCAGGTTGGGGAGGATCTTTGAAGATCCCAAGTGAACTTCTCTTTTGTTTGATTTCTTTTTGTCTTCGTGCTTTGCTCTTTCGGTGTGATGTCTTTCCTGATTAAAAAACACGAAGTTAATTCTTGGTTAGTGAGTTCGTTCAATAACTGAGGTATACGGTTGATACGTTATTAGGAACTCATTAAAATTGGACTGACCTTATGTGAAGCTTATTTTAAAAGGTAATTTTGGCACAGTGAGTTGGTTTGGAATGGTTGGAGGCATAGTTGTTAGTATCGTACTGTACTTGTCGGTACGTACCTATTTGAAACAAAATTAGTCTGTTATTTATTTTGTTTTGTGCCAGTTTGTATCGGTCTATAGTGGGCAATACTGGTCTACATCGATTTATACTAGTAAATACCGGATACGCACTAGTCTATAATTATTATTTTAAGAATTAATTTTTACTTAATTATAAATGGAGGGTTCAAAAACTAATCAATATTAAATTATTATTAAAAAGGTTAAATGTTAAATATTTATTATTTTCAATTTAGCTTTATCATTAATTCATTATAAATAATGAGATTAAAATTTAATTTAAACTAATTCATTAAAATTTTAATTTAGATAAATGGTTATGTTATTTTAAATTATTTATTGTTGAATAATACTTTCTAATATATATATATATATATATATATATAATATTTTATAGCGATTAATCCGAGATGGTACTTGGTATTTCATTGGTACTGGTACTGGTACGTGCTATACTAATGAAAAAATTAATACATTATTCGGTACAGTATTCAGAACTATGATTTGGGTGATCCATAGCATAACGAATACGTGTGTATTAATTTTAACGAATGCACTGGAGATGCTCATAATAAATATATGTATTTTTGTACTTTTATGTATTTATAACTTATAAAACAAAATACGTGGGTTTTACTACATTACGATATTATTATTATTCTAAGAAATAGGAGTGCTCAATTTTAAATTTGGTTCAAGTGTGAACTCAATCAGAAAATAAATCATTTTAAATGATTTCATAACTTTAAGAACTAGAATAAGACTATGTAAATCATCAAATGGGGCTGAACCGAACAGTGTGATTTTCCACCATGATTCTAAGAGAAGTCATGTTTCCAGGGCGGTACCACTTTTAAACTTTGAAATCTAAGTTTGCAATCTGTATATTGTTAAATAAGCATGTTTTATATTTTCACGAGGAAACCACATATAAGTTGAGAGATTAGAAAGGACAAGGACAAATATGGAACTTAACAATGTGGTAGCATTAACTACCTAACAAAAAGCATTGCAAGTGACTTAGTGTTACGAAATTGTTGCTAACTGCAGCTATTGTGTTGTAGACGTGCGAGTTGCCAAAATAGTTGTACTTGCAATGCTTCTCAAAAGATTACAATTCTGTCTTTAGAGTAGTCTTTAGTTTTAATTATAGAAAATTAGTGAACAGTTCAATTTATAGGTTGTTTATTATTTTTTATCCAGTATAATTTTTCTTAACGAAAAAAGTTCATCCTCATAAATGTTTTAATGTATAACGTCTTTTATTGATGCGTATATGATTTTTTAAGACAAAAATATTCTCTGTACAGAAAAATTTATCTGTCTTATTGTAAGTATATATAAAGATCACAAATAAATTTATTTGTCTTATTGTAAGTACATGTATAAAGAATGCAGATAAATTTATCTGTACCTTTCAAAACATATATAATGAATACAGATAAATTTATCTGTCTTATTGAAAGTACGTGTAAAGTGTTATTTTTGAACAGATAAATTTAATTGCTTTATTGTAACACGTATAAGGAATACAAATAAATTTATCTGTACCTTTTCAAAACATGTATAAAGAATACAGATGAATTTATCTGTCTTTTATTGAAAGCATGTGTAAAGAATACAAATAAATATTTCTGTTTTATTGAAAGCACGTATAAAGAACACAGATAAATTTATTTGTTAGCATTATCTGTATTGATATACAAACAGATAAATTATCTATTATGCACAAATATGCAAAGAGATAAATTTATCTGTTTGCATATTAAGCAGACGAATATCAAACAGATAAATTTATGTGAGTATTTTCAGAAAAATCATGCAGTTGGGATTTACGTGTTAAAATTTTTGTTTGTGGACCTTGTACATTAAAATTTATTTTTTTGAACCTTTAGCTGAAATCTCCTTTTAACTATTCCAAATTGACATTTGCTTTGACCTTCGTTTTTATCTGCAGAAGTGTTGTTTGGCACCACAATATCAGAAGTTAGGATCTCTGTCGTGTTTGAAGTTCAGCTTGTTTCGACTGAAAGAGTTCTTGTTTTGCTTTCTTGAGCTTTGTTCCCCAATTTGAATATGATACAAAGTACTGAACTTCAGGTGAATCAGTTGCACATTCTTTGTGAATTGCATTGATATTGTATCTGCAATGCGAGACTATTCCCATTTCATAATTGTAAACTCGAAGCTGAATGATATGATCTTCAGCTGTGATTGGAGGTTCGAGGGCATCAAAAGAAACTCTGGCATCCTGTTTTGAAGTGGCGGATTAATGTTGTCAAAATGAGGGCATATATGACGAGTACAAAGTAGATGTTTGAGGAGGAATAGGAATTACACTGTCTCTTGCTTCCAATTTGATGTGATTCTAAACAGGTTCTCAGCTTGTGTTTCGAAAATTGTTGCTGTTATTTTTTGCCAGTTGAATCCATAATCTCAACGTCGAACTTGCATTGGTATTGTTTGCAATTTATCTATTTCATTGTGAACATACAAAATAAGTAAGATCTATTGGTAAACTATTTGTGGATATTGATGCAGTATACCTTGGTTGTGGTTAAACTTTAGCTCACTTTGGGTTGCATCAGTAAGCTTATTGCACTTGTAGCATGACATTTACCAAAAAATTGGTTGTAGTCTCGGACATTAGCCCATGATTTTATCAAACAAAATGTAGGCTGAAATAATAGATGTCATTGTTAGGGCTAAATGCTAAGATCCTAAGATTATATCTATAATTTTAGTCAAAAATTAATTCGGACAGGCAAGTGCCGAAACGGACTTCAAATTAAAACTTTTGAATATTGAACAATCAAAAATAAAACCCGATATAACTCCTGAAGTTAAATTATGATTATATCTGTCAAAAATTGGTTGGATTGATTCAGAAACTTTAGTCAACAAGTTGATGCGGTTTTTAATCAAACGTCAAATCTCTCAATCAAGCCTTTTGTTGTATTTTTGAATGCCACAACACGAATAAAGCGTAGACTTTGATATATCGTGCTCTTTAAAATCTATCTAACTACATGTTTTTTGATTTCACAAGACGTGAAAACCCTAGAATGATTAATGATCATCTGGGAACTAGGTTTTATAAAAGAATATATATAAACTACGGTAAGAACCTATAGAGTAAATAAAACGTGAGTTGCTAATGTAATTATAAAATTCTACCCCAGCTCAGAAGTAATTTCATAAAAATATAAATTATAATTTATTCCACTAAAAACTTATAATTGTACTCACAACCTTATTCTCAAAATTGAAGTATTCGAGTTTCTGTTATTAAATCACATTAAGATTGTTGGAGGCAAATTGCCAAGATCATTGATTTGAATACGATTTTTTTGATAAAAAAATTATTAGACGGGCAATCGCCGAAACAAGCTCCAGTTTAAAAATTTTTGATGCCGAACGATCAAAATAAAACTCGTACTCCCAAAGTTAGATTCGAGATTATACCTTTCAAAATTTGGTAGAATGATTTCGGTTACTGCAACAACCACGAATGTAAATCCTTCGAGTTGAAGCCCTGATCAAGCTTTTTACTGTATTCCTAAATGCGAGTCACGAACGTAGAGTGGGTACGATCTATCGTGATCTTGAACCTGCTAATCTAGCTACCTAGGATTTACGTGAAAATCTTAATTTAATGTGTGGAATGTGGAATGTGGAATGTGGAATGTGGGCTAGGGTTAGTATAACTACATATATATAGGGTTACAACAAGGACCTGTTGAGTAAATATGACTTGAGTTTCTAATGTAATTATGAAAACCCGCATGCCCCTGAGACAATTTCATAAAAACATAAATTACAATTTATACCACTAAAGAATCGTAATTGCACTCCCAACTACATTCTCAAAACCGATTATTCGAGCTGATATTATTAAATATTTAACTCATCTTCTCACATTAAAATTTTTGATACCCGTTAATTAAATTTAATTACTGACAATTTAATTTAATCGACTTTTTAAAATTTCTTAAGTCCTTCTGCTTAACTTGTTTGATGGCCGAATAATTAAATTTACCTCTAGAGTTTAGCCCGGTCAAAACTTATATGCTTGCTCAAGGGGGTATCGTCAATCCCAAACAATCGGGACATGGATTCCGTCAATAATTAATATTCGCCATATATTTAATACTGCTATCCAACTCACTAGAAATATTGACATGTAAAAGATCGCACCCTCTAATGAATCAAAACAACAAATACTTGATGTACGCGAATAATAATTATTTCGGAATTAAGAGCATAAGAACTTATATTAACGTTGGGGTGTGAACTAATTTATATAGTTAGTATAAAATTAATTACTCCAATGTGGTCCTGTTCAATACGCAAAGTATACTAGCATAGAGAGTCGGAGTAATAGTCGATACTATTATTTGTTCTCGGTAATCAAGATAGACCTACTAAAACTCTGTGTTACAGTCGTACCGATGATTTACCCAATTCCATTTAAACCGTGAACCGTAAACTTATATTCTGCAAGAGCCTATAATCTAGTCTTCTATGTGCAAACCGTACTTTACACACCAGATTAAATACTATACAGAATAAATGATATCAATGCAAAATATTAAAGAAATGATATCGCATACATTACTTGTTAAGATTCTCATAAAAAAAATTTATTAAAGAATAAAATAAAATACTAAAACTAACAAAATTCATGGTTTCTTAGTATACAACCCTAACAATCTCCCACTTATATTCAAAACTATGCTGCCATACATCTGACTCCCATGCCCTCTGTATGACTATCAAAAGTCTTAGCTGATAGGTTCTTTGTAAAAAGATCTGCAAGGTTGTCCCCTAATGCAATCTTAGTCACAACAACATCACCTCTTTGTACAATTTTTCCTCCAACTTATAGCTCTACCTTCCAAGGTAAACACATATCCTGAGGTAGACTTACGAAAATCTTTGTCTAACTGGAAGTCCAAGTCTGTGTACCTCAAAGGTACTAGACTATCCGCCTGGTAAACCAACATATAATCTTTAATCATTTTTAAGTACTTGATTATGTTCTTTACCACAGTCCAATACTCATGCCCTAGGTTAGACTGATATTTGCTAACCATGCCAACAGCAAAGCAGATGTCGGGTCTAGTACAAAGCATAACGTACATTAGACTTCCTACTGCTGAAGCATAAGGAACCGCCTTCATCTTCTCTATCTCATCAGGTGTCTTAGGACACTGATTCTTGGATAGAGTAATTCTATGCTTGAAAAGGATAAACTTTTTCTTAGAATTCTGTATGCTAAAACGATCAAGGATGTCATCGATATACTTTATTTGTGATAAGCCCAACATCCTTTATTTTTGTTCTCGCAAAAACTTGATTCCAAGGATGTGACTGACTTCTCCCAAGTCTTTTATATCGAACTGTCCAGATAACCATACTTTTACCGAAGATAACACCCCCACATCATTTTCGATGAGCAAGATATCATCTACATAAAGTACTAGAAAGACCACCACGCTTCCGTCACGCTTCTTGTGCACACAAGACTCATCTGGACTTTGATCAAAATTAAAAGACTTTATGGTTTGATCAAATCGAGTATTCTAAGATCTCAATACCTGCTTAAGTTCATAAATAGATCTCCTAAGTCTATATAACATGTACTCCTGGCCCTTTGCTATTAAACCGTTTGGTTGTACCATATATATATACACTCGTCAAGACTTCCGTTAAGGAAAGATGTCTTGATATCTATTTACAAAATTTCGTAATCGAAATGAGCTACAATAGATAAGAGAATCCAGATAGATTTAAGCATAGCTACCGGTGAAAAGGTTTCCTCATGATCGATCATTTCTTTTTGAGTGAACCATTTTCCAACAAGTCTAGCTTGAAGGTTTCTACTTTCCTGTCTGCTCCTCTCTTTATCTTGTAAATCTATTTGCATCCGATGGGTTTTATACTTTTAGGTGGCTTTACAAGTTTCTAGACTTGATTAGAATACATAGATTCTATCTCTGAATTCATAACCTCTTACTAAAGATCTGCATCTTTGTCTTAGATTACTTTGTTGTAGTTACATGGTTCGGTATCCAGTTCTACCAGGATCCTGTCAAAAAACTCTCCCAAGAACATATACCGATCAGGTTAATGAATAAGCCTCCTACTACGATGAGGCATTACCTACGTCTGTATCAGTAACGCGTTGTGTAGAATTTGAACTCTGTCTACCATTACCTACATGCTTGTCTGGCATGTTAATGGTAGCACTCTGATCTGGTTCAGGATCTGCACCTGTCCCGATAATCCTCCCACTACGACGATCCAATGGGATATCAGTGACTTGTAGTTCCTCTTCAATTCAACTAGTATTTTCTCTCAATTCTTTCAGAATAATTTTACTTTTGTGCCTGTGGTCCATAGTATAATCCTCTTCCATGAATCGGGTATTGGTGTTAACAATGATCTTATGATCTTTATAATTATAAAATAAACTATCATTCATTCCCTTAGGATACCCGACAAAGAAATAGACTTCTATCCTCAGTTCTAACTTACCTGCGTTCTCTTTCAGCACATGTACTGGACATTCCCAAATCTGAATATGTCTCAGACTAGGCTTGCGCCCGGTCCACAATCCTGTGGGAGTAGAATGTACTAATATAAAAGGTACCAAGTTTAGAATATAAGTCGCTGTCTCTAATGCAAGTCCCCAAAACGAATCAGGTAATTCCGAATAACTCATGATCGATCTTACCATCTCCATTAGAGTCATATTCTTTCTTTCTGCTACACTATTTTGTTGCGGAGTGCCCGGTATAGTCAATTGGGATATAATCTCTTCTGACGACAAGTAGTCCCTAACACTCCAAAGAGGTACTCACCACCACGGTCGGATCGTAGTGACTTGATACTTTTATCTAGATGCTTCTCCACTTTCACCTTAAATTTTTTGAATTTCTCAAAACATTCAGACTTATGGTGCATCAAGTAAATGTATCGATACCTTGAATAGTCGTCAATGAAACTAACGAAGTACTTAAAGCCAACTCTAGCCCGAATTGTCATAGGACCACATACATCAGAATTAACCAGTTTCAACGGTTCTTTAGTTCTATAGATTTTGGCCGAAAGGGGCCTCTTGATCATTTTACCCTCTAAGTAGGACTCATAAACTGGAAGTGCCTTCACTTCCAATGAACTCAGAGGTCCATCTTCTACTAGTCTATTTATCCTTTTTAGATTAATATGATCCAAGTGTAAGTGCCAAAGAAACGTTTGGTTCATTAAATAAGAATCATTTCTCTTATATGGTAAATTGAATGTGTTATTCAATTCAGTTAGTTGCAATGTAAGAGAGATAGGAGATATAATATACAGATCATCCACGAATGTACTAGAACAAATAAAATATTTATTTATTTTAATAACCACAGAGTCATTAAAATGAATAGAATATTTGTTCTTCACCATATTAGAAATCGAAATTAAATTTTCTTATAATAAAAGGTACATAAAGACAATTTTTTAAAAGTAAAATCCTATTTCTACTAAAACTAATAGTGACATCTCCTACTACAACTACTGCCACCTTGGTATTATTGCTCATATATAGGTAAATTTTTTCATCACTAAGCTACCTAGTTTCCTAGAATCCTTACAAAGAATTACATACATGATTAGTGGCAGGCATATCTACACACCAGGTACCAGTAGATAACACCGTTAAATATGTTTCAACCACTAGTGAACAGAAATTACCTTATTTGTTCTTCTTACTGAGAAAAATAGGACACTACTTTTTCCAATGCTCCAATTGGTTATAGCGATAGCACTTGCCTCTTGACTTCTTCATACTAGCTTTTGGCCTCTTAGTTGTTTTTAGACTTGTGCCTCCCTGTTTCTGAACCTTTTTTCTTCTTACCTTTCAGCTTATAAGAAGAACCTTTTAAGCCACATGCAAACTTCTTGGTTTCTTAAGAACACCCTCAGTTTCTTGAAGTTCTTTAAGATGCCCTACCAATGAAAAGATGAGCATATTCATGGAATAATTTAGGAAGAACTACTTAAGGCTATCAGCCAGCGACTAGAGTATGATATCAACCTGGGTTTTCCTAACAATCTCAGCTTCTAGAATCTCCAGTTCATTTAGAAGACTGATCATCTTCAGAACATATCCCTAATTGGGGTGCCTTTAGCTATGATTGTATTTATCAGAGATTTTCATGGCCACCTGCCTAGCAGTGCGATTTTGATCCCCAAACATTTCTTTGAGGTCCATAATCTTGTCATAGGCACTAGGTATAGACTGATGTTGATACTGTAATACATTTGACATAGAAGTCAAAATGTAATAGTGAGCCATCAAATAAGCTCTCTGCCACTTCTGGTAAGCTCGAGTTTCCTATTCGGTCGCCCTCTTATCAGGTACTAGTGAACAAATCTCAGATAATACAAATTTATAGTACTCGAAAGTTAAGACAATATCCAAGTTCCTTTTCTAATCTACATAGTTTGGTCTCGTTAGTTTGTTTGCTTTGAGTATAGTCTCAAGTGGATTAAAAGTCATTTTAATACTGAGAGCCATATAATTAAAAAATTATTAATTATGACAAGCAAAAATCTTGAATTTTATTTTAAATTGGTTTCCTCTACCATTTAAAAATTCGCCAGTAACATGGTACCCTATGAATCGCATACCTCGATGGGAGATTGCCTACTATCCATCGTTTATCTAGACAGGCTAATTCTTATTAATTTTACTATTTAGGCAACAGATCGGTTAAGTAAAATTAAATAGCTGACGTAGTTTCGGTTTAGTAAACAATTGCAGTGACTAAGACAGAGAGGATACTATTATTTACAGTTAAGTGTTAATTACCACCTAATCCCGAATCAATCACATCGTAATGAATCTTTCAGATGTAGAAGTGATCCACACTAACGATTATCCAGAATTATTCTTGAAGGAAGTTCATACCAGCGATACTGCAATTAATTCTGTTCGATGGAAAGGAAAGTCTTATTGCCAACACGCAGAATTAATTATATCACCTACGAATTAGTGATGTAGACCGCGAGATTTATCTGTGAATAAATTTTCTCTCCCATTTAGTTTTTTAAAATATTTTTGAAGGTTATAAAAATTATTTAATTAAAATAAACTTATTAATTTCGAAAAATCACACGAACTGAAAAATTCTAGTTTTTTCAAACCATCTTTTTGTATTTTAATGTGTAACAAATAAAATATTTCAAAATTCTTATTTATTTAAAAAATTAATTTTAAATAAAACTAAGAATTTAATTTAATTTTTCAAGTTACACATTTTTTCAAAAAATAATAATTTATAAAAATTAAACTATTCCTTTTAATTAAAAAAAATTAAAATTAAACTATTCCTTTTAAAATTAAATTTTATTTAATTAAAATTAATTTATTAAAGTTAAACTATTCTTTTTTTTGGAATTAATTTTTACATTTTTTTAAAATATCCGATTTTTAAAAAAATTATCTTAAACGCGTTATTTTGTAACAAAATAAAATATCTAATTTATTTTTAAAAAAATAATTTTAATTAAAGAAAATTTAATTTAATTTTTTTGTTACAAAGATTAATTAAAATCGAATTTTTTTGAATTAATTAAAATAAATAGAAAATATAAAATAATAATATATATCATCTACACAGTTAAATAATATAAATGCAAGATATATATGTCTCAATTTTATAATCGAATCGAAACTCTATCGAGTTTTATCTTCTTGTTAAACGATAAGTTTGAAATCATTCAATCTTATCAGAATTAACTTCCCGACATCTGTAACTTCTCAGGAATTTTTGTAACGCAGTGTTATAATTGTACAACACTACATGAGTCCCAAAACCACCAAAACAGCTGGCCATAACAGCCCAGCCACTAGCCACTAGCCACTAGCCACTGCCGACGCCGCCCAAGCTGCTGCCTCATCCGACATTCGTTTTTGTCCCGATTTTTTTTAAAAATAGCTCACGAAATAAGCTATTTTTATATCAAAAAATTAGAATGAAAATAGCCCCGAAAACTGCTTTCGATGAGGGCCGAATAGCCCCCACCACTGCCGCTTAGTAGTCGCCGTCGCTGTAGCTTTTTACTGCTCCTTCTGTAGTTGTTCTAGCTCTATTTTCCTACTATTTTTAGCACTGATATACAGTCATATAATACCCTTAAGAACACCTTAAAAATAGTCCCGAAAAAGCATCAAAATTGCCCTTGAAAATAGCCCCGTCGACGCCGCTGCTTGCCGCCGCTACTGCTGTTTTTCGTCCCTCTTTGCGACCATTTTCACAAATTTTTAGACTATTTTTCAGTGATATTTTATTGCTGTTTTATGCCTAAAAACCTGCTCAAAAATAATTTTGAAAATACCTCAAAAAACCATAAAAACGCCCCGAACAGTCGTCGCCGAAGGCGCTGCCGATAGGACTGTTTTGTGCTGATTTTTTCATGTTCTTGGAACTGTTTTGATGTTATTTTTTAAGCCTAAAAACCGCACAAAACTTGTTGAAAAACCTATCACAAAATCCATGGAAAAACCACCGCGATCCGTGGGCAGAAACACCCAAAACCACCGCCGGTGCCGCCGGTGCTTGTTCTTTGGGTTCTTCGTGTATTCAAACCTGTTCTTATATATATCGAACAATATCTAAAGAATAAATAAAGCTTTAATATTAAAACCTATGTCCCAAGGCTCACAATCTATCTAAAAAGCCTAAATTATCACGATCAATCCTTGTGATTAAAAAAATAATTAAATCATCATTCAAACTATTCAATCAAACATGAATGTAACAATAATCATAAAATCGGGATTAGAACACCTGTAAAATAAAGTTAGCACAATTCTAAAGTTACCTGAGCCCTCGATTAAACCATATTCATTAATCAAAACGGCTCTGATACCAATTGTTGGAGGTAAACTGCTAAGATCATTGATTTGAATATGATTTTTTTGATAAAAAAATTACTAAACGGGCAATCACCGAAATAGGCTCCAGTTTAAAATTTGTTGATGTCGAACGATCAAAATAAAATCCGTACTCCCAAAATTAGATTCGGGATTATACCTTTCGAAATCTGATAGACTGATTTTTATTACTAGTACAACCATGAATGTGA